>JAPMOQ010061158.1:373957-387595 GCA_026543055.1 Argiope trifasciata
TTTATGGCAGTATAATCCAACAATTTATAGAAAAAAACTACACTCAGAAAATAAGTCAATAAACTGAAACGTTTTTTTGTTTTATTTATTTTTATTTTCTTAATTTATTTTCCCAGCGTATAGCAACTAAGCAGAAATTTATAGCATTTGCAGAAAAAAATACTATACATTCCAAGACAAATATAATGCAGATAAAATAATTCTCTTATATGTCCTAATTAATCAGAAAGAATTGTCCTGCCCCCACCCTTCCCAACTCTAAAAGAAGGATAACAGTGAAGACATCATCATTACCCAAAGTCTCGTCATAATACAGACATTTCTATTGAAACAGATAAAAGATGTCCTATTAGAGCCGTCAATTTCATTGCAAATGATTTATTAAGACATCGTGGAATTTCTCGCAACCGAATTCATCTTTCTTCTGCTGCTGATGCTGACAATCTAAAATATTTATTTTATAGTAAGTAAACGATTCATTTTTTACATTCCAAAACACTTATTTAATTCTTGACATTTTTCATTATATGTTGGAGATAAATATTTATCGTGGTCATACATTCAGATTTTCTTAAAGGCACTAATGGTGGTTAAGTAATGTTTTGCAGGTTTCTCCTATATAAAAGAAACAAAAAATTGTATCATAATTCGAACCAAAATTCAATTTTTGACAGATTTTGGTGTTTTAAATTTGCAAGAATTTGAAAAACTCATTTTTGGAATAAGCTCAAGCTTTCGGTGAACATGATGACTCAAAAATACTTTGAGCTAGATGAATGAAATTTATTATATGATCATATCACAAAATTGCATCTGTCAAATTATCTAGTACACATTTCATCTGTCTATGTCTATCAAATTTTGGATGGATGACATTTAGAAGAAAAATATTTCAACTCTACTAATAAAAAGTAGCACGGTAACTACTAAGCGAAAGGAGCTATATGAGTAACATTTGGTATACCTATCAATCATGTAACATGTAGATAAGTACCAGATTTGAGCAAAATTCGTCAAAGAGTTGATAATTTATCATGCATGCAAACTCATTAATTGAAAAATACACTGACTATTAAAGAATTTTTTTCTATGATCTTGTGACTTTGTTTCTGAATCAAATTTTGGTTTCAAATGGTATTGGAAGTAACACCCAAAATATCTTTGGTTTTCAAAAGCATCCAAACTATAAATAACCAAATAAGTCGCCAATCCGTATATGCTAAAAAGTCTTTTATAACCATTATTCGCCAAAAACATGAGGTTACACAATTACCAATTTTTTTTACTTTATTACAAAGCATACAACTCTCATATGTAGGACTTTGAAAATAAAAATTTGAGCCCTCATGGCTTATAAACTTTCATACTCTCCTTTATGCAAAGTCCTCACTTTTATACCGAGGATTGATGAGGGATAATATCTTTCATGTAATTAAAGTTTCGCAGTGGCCTCTAACATTGTTTATAAACTGAAATTAGTTTACTAGAGGATGTTAACCCAATTATTCCTAAGTTTAAAAAATTGGAATTTTTGCATGAATTTTCTATGTTAAGTAAAAAAATATAATACAAATAACATATGTGAGGGGTGTTCCAAAAATAGAACAGTAGGTATAAATAGGTTAAGAAAGATTATTTATTACTTAAGAATTAAGAACAATCGCTAGCTCATTTTAGAGTTATTACTACTTGAAATTATAATATACAAATCTTTTTTAAGGATTTCATTCATTTCCTTGACCCTTTATTTTTGATGAATTTCAGTAAAAAAATTTATAAGTTTATCAAACATATTTGCGGATAAGGTTTCAAAAGTTTTAAATACCATAGGACTTGGAAGTAATGTAACATATCTTAGGAACGAGAACATTATTGAGATTCATTTGAATAAAAAGGAGTACAAACTATATGAATAACACGACTTCAATGACAATCATAGTTTAATATTTTAAAATATTTTGTTCAGGAAATCATATTAAAATCAGACTGCAAAATTTAACTAAAACACAGCCGAAAATTCTGAAAAAATCATCATCCGCAAAAAAAACTCAATATAAGGAAGTTTATTTCACATTCTCTTAAAATGAAAATTCAGAGATCCCCGTTTCTTACTAATTTCTCTGATGTTGGAATACGTATTAACAATATACTAAAATGTTTTCTTCATGATTTTTTTCTCTTATGAAAAAAAATGTATAATTAGATGTCAATAACAATGCAACAAAAAGAATTTTGTATTTATTTATGTAGTGCATTTGAATTATTGTTTTCGTTTTGCTCTTGTTTGCATTTTCAACTCATTACAGCATAGTCATTCCATTAAAAAAATGATTAAACTGAATGGAATTATCCAACGCGCTTTCATTCATAATAATGGCGGAAATTGTTAGCAAAGACATAATTTTTTATACAGAATGTATGTAATTAAATGTGTGTAGGGATGTAATACGAAGCACGAAACCATTCAATGAAAAGAAAAAGCGACAAGGAACTATAATGATATATTAATTATCAGGAAAAGAAATATCCCTTGATATTCAAAATGGTGAGTGTTTTTTGACAAAATAACAGTTAACAAAATATAAAAAAGAGAGCATTTATTCAACCACTTAAATAGTAAGAAATATATTTATGTAAGTCATGAATTGATTCAAATGATAGAACTCGTTTTCAATTGATTGAACCTTATTTGATAGATTTATTTTGTATTTTTTTGTATAATTGTATAGATATTTTTGCTTTTGATTTGTTTATATTCAGGGTATCTCAAAACCCTTGACCGTGGGTTCTATTACTTAAATATTGATTATAGACTCAATACTGTAAATTACAAAGTCTCTTAAAAAAGACACAGAATGTCTTGAAATCGCATAAATTTTCAGGAAATTAAAATTCTAAAAATATATAGTTTTAATTTTTATACGGGCCCTGTATAAAAATATTCTCAATGAGTAAAATGTGGACCATACTCTATCAAGATCATGCACAAAAGTTTGGAGTTTTATCTTTAATATTCCTAAGTATATGTTAAAATAAAGTTGGCGAAAGGTCAATAGCAAATTAAAATGTAAATGTTTACAGCTTCGGGGCAAGCATGACGCATTTTAATATATTTAGTTTTAAATAGAAAATTTTAAAATGTCTGCTTCCTGAAAAATACTTTAACATTTTATATCATGAATTACAGAATATAACTTTAGCACAACCATGAGCTTTATGTAAATTATGTAATATTTCCTTTAAGTAATCTTATTTTGTGTAATCTTTCCTTTAAGTCATTATTTCTACAAATTTTTAATACTTTTGAACCAATAAATATAAAAATTGCTGTTTATTTATTCAATCATTTCTTTTTTTGCTAATTTGTGTGCGATCACTAAAACATGAACTTTCAACATGACTTTTTCCTCTTTTACACTTATATCCAGGGATTAAAAAGTGGTTTAGATCAGCATTCGTTCATGACCTTATTATAGAATAGGGCACATGTTATATATTGAAAAAAAATTGTAAGGGGTCCATATAAAAATTTAAATTTTGTATTTTTAAAATTTAATTCTCTAAAAATTTTAATCAATTTCATAGCATTTTGCATCTTTTTTTAAGCAAGTTTGCTATTTACAATATATGTCTATAACCAATTTTAAGAAATAAGAACCATGCTCAAGGTTTTTGAAACACCTTATATATATCTAAATGAGTCATTAAGACAAATGTAGAACAAAATTATCAAGTTTTATTAACAGGCTCGGAAATATTGATGTTAAGCAATTTTCATTTTAACTGAATTTTTAACAAATAAAATAATTTTCATTCGTTTCGGCTTTAATTCAAAAAGACAAGACAGACTCAAGAATAAATATGACATAATAATTTCAAAGTTATGATATCCATCAATGAACTCGTTCGACATTATTATTACCTTTTTCTCTAACAATAGCTAAATTAATAACATAAATATAAATAAATAAAAAATATATAAAAAAGATACCCATACTTATTTATTACCATTCTTATTGAAATTATTTCTTGCTTATTTATTATTATTATTGGAATTATTTCTTTCTTATTTATTTATTATATTTGCTTATTTAATATAATTATTTATTTATTTGTAGGAAACAAGCGAAAAGAAAAATCGTTTTCTCGGATACTACATTAAATCAAATACATCAAACACCAATTATCGAAATGCTTTTACCACAAATAATGTCATCTGTCGGAGAGAAGTTTGTTTTACGGTCGAATAAAACTTCAAAATCCCCGGATGATGTGACGAACGGCCCCGGGTGGAATTTCATTAAAGGGTTATTAAAGGAATTTTATTAAAAGGAAAGGAATTTTATTAAACCAAATACTTTGAATTCCCGCATCCTAAAGAGCTTTGTTCAAGGAATCAGATTATTTTCCAAAAACAATTTAGTCTTTTGACTTAATGCAACCACTGAAGACTTCTGTGCACGTCAGAAACATTTGGATATTTGAATTGATGGGAATAGGAAATGCGTGTACTCGGCAAAGTTTGCACAACATATGACATTTGCAGCTTTTTTCCCTTTCAGATTATGTTAGAAGAAAAATGGAATTCAAATATATGCAAAAAAATAATTGCAATATTGACTGAGATTTTATTTATTTTCGAGAAAAAGCTTGGAATGGTTTGTAGTTAATTAAAAAAAAAATAATAATGGCGAAAAATTATTCATGCATTAATAACTGAAAAAAAATGTCTTTTAGAGTTTTGTACAAGTAAAATATGCATAAGTATTATACTATTTAGAGATTACAGTTTACATTAGTCAGATTGCTCGTTCACCACGAAGTTTTGAAAAACAAAATGGTTTGTTGGTTAAAATATCTATTTTATGTTTTTTAGCTGTAAGAACTTTGTAGGGCGATATTCTGAAATCTTTATCGTATTCAAATAATAATGACGGGGCCTAAATAAAAACTTCCACACTATGTAATTGCAAAAATGTTAATCCAAAAGCTGTAAATTAACCAAAATCTTTAGCTTTTAGCTCAAGAACCTTTTAATTTTCTCCACAATAAGCTAAACAGTTGACCTTGTTATAAGTAAAATTAGTTAATTACAAAAAAGTATGCAGATTTCCAACCACCATTATCGAGAACTTAGTCTAAATACCAATTTGGAATCAATTTCGAATCAAGGATAGCTATCTAACACCATTCTATTAAGCCCTAGATTAGAAATAATTTATACTTTAATATGAATATTAGTACTTTAATTAGAAATTATGTCCAAATAATAAAACATACATTCTTTCTTATGTATTTAGACAAAACAGCATCTCTTTTTTGATTCATCATAATAGAGCAGCTTATATCTCCTGAACTTGTCTGAGTATGACATTAAAATAAGACAGCAAAATCTCTAATGTCATGCCAAGTCCTGAAGAGCGGGGCATTCTATACAAATTTTACATAATGTGACTCAATATACATTTAAGTGTTTTGTAGCTTAAGAGAAAGAGAATTATCTTTGGATTTTGAACATGTTTTTTCTATCTATTAGGCCCAACTTCTAAAATCCATAAAATAAACTAAAAGGTTTCGCTTGAATACAGCAGAACAAATTACACATTGTGCACGTAAGCAAGGGAATTAATAAGCAGAAAGATGCAGTATTTACAGGGTTTGGTTAAAAATTAAAGATGCAATTTAATTCTGATTATAAAAATAAACACCCAATTTCATCCATTTAGCTTTTTAAATTTTCGTTTTCTCTCGCCTTCCTTTGGCTTTAATGAGAATCTTCATATTTCATGTTCGAACACATTCCAAATTTCATTATTTTAACATAATACATTTTAGTTATCTTGCTCATAGACAGATATAATTCAAAAATTTTATTTACTTATTGTATTTGCAGGGGAGGTTCTAAAAAATGAAGTATCCTCATCTTAAAATAGAATCTTATCAACATTACGAAACGTTTTCTACTCATTTCCGAAAAAATAAAAAAAAACGCTTCATAAATGCCATATTTCTAACATGTTTTATTTATAGGCGTGCTTTATTTTTTTCTAAAAACAACTGCATAATAAATTTCCAAGGGCTTTGAAATTCAATTCAAAAAGCCAGGAATAGATAGGATATTTTAAGGATAGGTAGCAAATCCTAATAATTTATAAAATAAAAATCAAAAACGAAAATCAGCTCCCTGTATCAAACTTTTTATACCATTTTTTTACATTGCCTTGATTAATTCCATCATGGACTGACTTGCGAATGATATCTATTTCATCTTTCGTATATTGATTACTCTTGAAATATCCCTGAATAAAAATTTATCAAAATGATTTTCCCTTTTTTTAAACGAAAGTCTTAGCTTAATCTCATAAAAGTACTTAAGGAATATTCAGAAATTGAAATATTCCACTTATTATGAAGGACCTTATTAATATGCATATTTTATGAATAAGACTAATGCCAGTTACTCATGGCATGTCGTGATGGCCTTTGAAACTTCAGAAGAAATACTTTCTTTTTCCCATATAATATATTTAAAAAGTATTTTTTTAAAGTTAAGGGATAAGTATCATAGGAATATCAAAATGAAATTATACCTATTTGTCTTTGTTCTTTAAGAATAGGAGTTTTTTTATATTTTTGAAATAATTAATTAAAGAATCTCTAAAAACTTGACACAAAAAACCTCATATCTCCCAAACTCTAAAAATAGCATTCTTGGAATTCCACATAACCCCTAAATCTATTCTGGGGGTAAGATTGGAGAATCCAGTCTTCACTGATACCAATGAATTTGAAAGAAAATTCATTGAGGTACCAAAATATGCCAGAATTAAATGTCTTTCAGCTTGTATAGTGAAGAAGAATATAGAAAAAGACATCACTCAGGTACCATATTCGTCATCTGACCATTGGTTTCTTCGTATTACTTCAAAACAGATTTGTAGTATAATTAACCCCTTCCTTCTCGCTCCCGTGAAAATGACGGGGTGAAATTTCTACATCGTACTACCTCGCGCCCGTGATATTTCCGGGCTGGCGTATTCAAAAGTAATGCGACAAAAATATTAAAACAATCTGTTTCTTATGCCCAGGATCATGTTTATTTCACAAAATATACGCCAGATGGCTGCCCCAGACTAGTTATGTTTTTAGCGATAGTTAATTTATTTTAAATTAGATGTCAGCAAAAAGGAAGCTCGGTACTATTGTCCTGATTGGGATGTTGGCTTATGCATCTCATGCTTTAAAATTTATCACACAAGAAAAAATTACTAGAATTTATTTATATTATGTGTAAATGCAATACAATTATGTTTGAATGCTTAAAACACATTTTTTTAAAATTTTCTCTCTTGGTTGGAAAGCTAACATTCAGTCATAATAACACTGAATGTTGGCTGCTCCGCTTTTTTTTTATAATTTGAAGCTAAAAATTAACTAAAAAATTAAAACTGAATGCAAATATTGTACAAACGCTCAGTTTTTTATAATTTTCTTGAATAAAAAAATAGGCACTTTTGTGTCCATTTTCTTCAAAATTATGCGACCGTTAAGGGGTTAAATCAAACCAAACCTGGAGTTCCGTCTGTATGTCTATAAATATGATGTATCTTCTAAGAGTGAAATGAAATTTAGTATAATTTTACTGTAGTTTTAGCATAAAATTTATATTAATTTTAAAAATTTAATTAAAATTTTAGCATATTATAAGTGTTAATATATATATTTATAACCGAATTTTTCCATTTAGATTGAGAATACAGAAATATAAATTATTAAAAATGAAATAATGAAGACTAGTTTTAAATAATATAAGGTTTTTGCGTCAATGTATTAATTCAATTGCCGTTATAGTAATAGGATTGCAAAATTATTTTACGTTTTTTTTTCTTTACACTAGTTTTTTCAAGCTTAAAAGTACCAACATTTTGCTGATAATAATCAGCGTGATTGTTCCCTTTGAAATTTCCCCATATATAGTAATATAAATGAATTTGTATATTATTCATATGCCGTTATCGAATAATAGTTACGACTAATGTTGAAGGCGGTTTTTGCGATTAAACGCTGAAAGGTGACTAGACAACCATCAAAATATTAAAAATGTGTTTTTCATCAATTTATAAAAACCAAAATTTGGCATAGGCCAACAATTGCAGTCAGAAAATCATACACCAAATTTAATGTGCTTAAAAGAATGCAATTTTGGGCTATTCAATTTATATGATTGTGATTGAACAGATAGATAAGCAATTAACCTCTCAACGAAAATGATTTTAAATTTGATACATAATAATATTTCAGATGGTAACTATATGTTTAATCAAATTAATAAGTCTATATGGGATTTTTATCAATTCATTTCTTTTCGTTTAATAGAAATAAGATTAATTTATACTCAGACAATTGGAGACACAAGTTATTTCTGACTATGTTTTGTTCAAAATTTGATAGATATCTACAAATTTAAACTAAAATGCACGAAAGCAAATTTCATTCATTTAGCTCAAAGTACTTTCAGTTATTGTGTTCACAGACAGACATAATTCCAGAAATGTATTTTTTTCTTATTCAATAAAGTCTGAAACGTTCAAATTCATCCAAATATCAATTCATCAAATGTCATCCAAATATCCAAATATTTATTATCTTTCTATATACTTAAAATACAAGAATATATATATATATATATATAATTGATTTAAAAACTTTTTTAATTCTTAAATTTGTATTATATATATATATATATATATATATATATATATAACAATTAACAACTTATATTATCGCCATAATTTATTATATAATCATATAAGAAATATACAAAACAAAAAGATTATAATAATGTAAAAAGATTGATCCGGAGATTTTAACAAATTTCCACGATTTAGAATTCCATGAGCTCTAAAACTATTTTTGGAATCATGTCTATTTCAATGTTTTTAAACATATTAACTCGAAAACTCTTTGAATTAGAAGGGTGAAATTTATTATGTGACGCAATTTGTAGATTGCCATCAAATTTGTCAGTAAGCCTATTTGTGGGAGTACAAGATACAAGGTAACAATAATAAATGAAGAACTTAACATCTTAACACTGCATCCCATTTCTATTTCTAGAGATTATGTAGCCCCCATCCGATTTGATATAGATGTTGGGCTTTCTTGAAAATGAAATTTAAAAAAAAATACTCTGCAATCATTTGGAAAGGGACTCACAAATGACATAAATATGATACAAAACAGACAACAAAGATAAAAACAAAAAGGAATAATGTCTTGAGTGCCAAAATGATAAATAAATGAACATGGTTATATAGAAGCTTAGTGAAAAGTTGGAGCAAACGTATGAAAGTACTAACAAATTACTAGGTAAAATAGTTCAATAAGGCATTAAAAGGGGATTAAGGATGCACTATATATTAAGCTTGATAACAGAGAGAGAGGACAAATTAATAGGATTATTCTGGGTGATTGTTCGATATCAATGAATTCGATTAGCATGCTTAAGATTCCTTTTTGTGTTGGTTTGCTAAGGACGCTTTTATACCAAAGTATTTCCAGAGAAAACGAATGAGATTTCAGTGGTGCCATTTAAACAACAAGATTTCGCAAAATGGATGGGTTATCCGACTTCTTTACTATAGGGCACGTCGTCTTGTGATGTGGAAACGAGAAAAAAAGAAGAAAAAAGACCCATGTCATGACAAAGTCATCAGCCTAAAAGGCTGGTGCAATTAGACTATTTTGATTACTTTTGAAAACAGAAGGACCAGTGTTATCACTATCCCAAGCCTTTTGCCATTTTTCAAATTTTTTTTTATTTCTGGCCCTATTTACTATGCCACCGGGTTTCAAAACTTCAACTGATGCACCTTTGATAATGACTGTTTCCATGAAATTGTGAGTTTCTTCAATATTCAGAAAACCAACAAGCGCTTTGTTCCTCATTAAGAAGAATTTTCAGTTTTGGTTTCTTTGTTTGATTTGCGTTTTGGAGGAAAACAAGTAGGACAGGTTGATGAAATGTAAAGGTATTTTAAATTGACAAGAAACTCACTAGAATATCCAGAATTTAATTTTTTCATATTCTCTAGCTTGAATGCTTGATTTTCTCAGTCCAAGCAATTCAACTTGAAACACTGTATGGATTTTTTTGCTTTCTTTTCTATTCAAGGACCTCCGTGCTATTTGTAAATGTGTAATTTGTCAGCCTACACCAACCAATTATGTTTTGGAACTATTAGTAAAGATTGTCAGAGTGCTATTTTCCTAGAATGCCTTTATTGATTTGGCTATACGTTTGACGTTTTTTTTAAAATTATCTTGGATAATAGACATTTAGAGGACTAAAATTTGTTGCTTAATTTTTATATGTAAAACTCGTATCCAAAATTTAGAGAGATCCATCAATAATGTGTCAATTAGTAGGGCTGCACATATGCATTCGTGTAAAAGCCGTATCTCACAAAACACAAAGTTGTAAAGAATTAAGTCGTAGTATCTTAAATCATTATATTTAAATTTCTATTCCTTATCACATTTTTTTATCAATTTATAAAAAAAGATATTTAAACTCATAATCCATAGTTTTCTCATATTACGAAACAGAAAACACTCATTTTAGAAGTCTGATAATAAAGATTAGTCTTCACCATTATGTGCAAGTTTAAAAGTTTTAGTGTGAGGAATAGCATAACTTAACGAGAAGAATACTCTTTCTGATTTTACTAAATCAAATATGAACATAAACTACAACTAGAGCACAATAATTATTAAAAACCATTAATTAAAATACTTTTAATCTTTCAGAAATTCTGATTAAAAATTTCGAAATAAAATTCTTAAGCAAAACTAGAGTTTAACTATTCCTTTGCAAACACAAGTTTTGTAGGAAACTTGAAAATAAAGTTTTATTACAGCCTTAGGGGGATTCTTTTCCTTGTTGGAGCCTTGCAAATAAAAATAAGGATCAGTTTTATGCTTTCACTTGTCTGAGCTTCCTTTTATTGCTGGTCAATGTTGCCAATCACAGAGACAGAATATTGTCCAATGATTTGCCTTTTTATGTGTCTCTTGTGAAAGCGATGAAAACAAGATAAAAGAAACTTGGTTTTCTAAACAGTAGTTCGTAGCTTGCGACTTCGTTTCAGTATATACAGGCAAACATATGAAGAAGAATTCGAATTATTAATTTCAGTTCAGTTCAGTTTTAGAGGATGTATCAAAGTTAAATATTTATTAAATAAATTTAGAAATTAATGAAATTAAAACATTTTTAAGCATGGTGCTTTAAATTTTTATTAATTTATAATTTTCCTTTATAAATTAGTAAACATTTTAACCTAATTTTTTTCTTCTACTTTCTTATAATCATGCCATTTTACTTCTTCTTTAAATAGGAATATGGATTTTCATCAAGACTGTAAAAGTGGCGAATGATGATATTTTTGTTTTCAGAGTTCTGCACATGATCATGTTGCGATTCAAAAAATATTGTAAAATATAGAATCTGTATTTTAAGTTCCTTTAATTGAAATAACTAAGTTGAGAATTTGACATCAAATTAAATATTCCAAAAAAAGGTAACATCCCTAATTTCATGTATTTAATTCATGGTGTTTTCAAATTAACTCCTTTCAATGCATACAAAATAAAATATTTTTGAAGCAAAATTTTTTCATTATAATGAATAAATATTCTTTTAGATTAAATTGTTCTTTTTTTCACTTCCCTCATTAAAGGAGTAATGGATAAACTGTAATTTTTGTGCCTCCATCGTCAACATACTCTCTCACTCATATGTTTCATTTTTGCTACACATAATGAAAGTGATGCAGCAATCCAAACATTGAAATAAAATACTCAAAACTAAAAATGTGTTATTTCGTGATGTTATATGAAATTTAAATTGGATTTTTGTCATTTAATAAATTTTTGCAGATTTATGATTTTACAACAATTCTCTAATTCGTTAGAGTATTCGAGTACAGATACATCAGAGTATTGTAAAGCCTTAGTTCCTGTATGAAAGATAATAAGAATTCTCTAGTCCTCAAAAATTGAGATGACAGCCAATGTGTTTAGGATGTTTGTATACAAAAGACGGTTCCACTTAGTAATGACTATTAAGCAAAATATGTGCTCGAGCATCTTAAGTGAGTTCTCAAAAGATCTCCCTGACTTCTAAATCATATGAACAGTACCTCTACCAAACCAACAAAGAGCTATGGGTATTCAATTAAACAAACTGAACCGAAGAGCAAAGAAATTTCTCCTTATCAAGCATCTCGGGTGTCCAGCATATTTTAATTGAAAGACCGTTGAGGGTCTTTCCGTATTGATAGAGTTAAATGTTTACATTTTTATTTACATTTAATGCATTATTTATTTTACCAATTGTACTGAATATATTTTCTTTAAACATGTCACTTTAAACTCAATCTAAAAATAACATTAGAGACTGATTAATGTATTAAGTTCGTTTGATACATAGTATTGCACCGTTCATCAAGCAACAAATTTAAATTCAGTTCAATTGTTTATATTTCTTGAATACATAGGTGTTTTGTTCAGTAACAGCATAACAAAACATCGCAATGATTAAAATCAAGTGACTTAAAACTTGTAATAGTTATAGAACTTAAATCTAAAAAAAAAACCCTTCTAAATCTGACAAAAAATATTGAGTTGTCCCAAAAGTTTCTTTCACATTGCGCTATGAATGACCTTATCTGACTCTGCTTCCTCAGACATGCAGACTTATCTATTAACCATCTACAACATCGGCTTCAGTCGAACCAGAGCTATTCTACACTCCAAAAAATGTTATTTCGTCCATTTGGTGGAATCGAAAAGGTGTGAGTTTAAGCGAGTTCCTTTCTCATGGTGAAGCAGTAATTTTTTAGAACTAATAAATAACTGGATCAATTAAAGGCTGCAATAGCAAAACAAATTGACCAGAATTAATAAACCAACGAGGTGTTGTTTTTCAACATAACGCAAGACCACATATTGCATTAAACATAAGAGGGAACCTCTTGGGGTTGATTTTATTGGGTGTTTACTGAGTTCTGCATACTTTCCAGATCTCTCTCCAACTGATTATTACTTCTTTCTGACCCTTAAAAATTTCTCTTAGCGATAAGCTCTTTAAATCTTTTAGCGAAATAAAAGTGGACATAGAAGATTATTTTTTGTCCAAAACACAAAAATTTTGGAAAGAAGGCATATTTAAACTTCTTGGGAGATGGAAAAAGACAATAGAGGAAAATGGTTCCTTTTTAACAAAATAAATATGTTCTTAAACGACAAATATTGTGTATTCATTTCATATTAGAAATAGAAAAGAAACTTATGGTACACCCTAATAAAATTGCATCGATAAAAACTGCTTTTTATTAAGATAATCATTAAATATTCATCTTTTCAAACTTCATTATTTCGGTTAAACGAAGGTGCGTCCTCAAAATTGGCCGGAAAAAGTAACATGAGACATGTGTTTATTTTATACAGTTGTTTGCTCATTAAAAAATGTTACAATTTCAAAAGTAGCCTTAAAACTTTCATATAGAAAAGAATCCTTTTTTATGTAGAAGAAATATTTACTTTTTAAAATATAAATAAGCTAGTTTTTAATAA
>JAPMOQ010061158.1:388396-402792 GCA_026543055.1 Argiope trifasciata
AAGAGACTTTTGTTTTAATAACTGTATTTTTTCCAAATTGTGATTTATATTTCAAATTAAATAATATCCATATTGAAATCTATTTCAATTTCTTATGCCTTATTTCTTTTTAATCATAGAGAAAATGTAATTGTAAAATAATATAACTTTGATATTAGAGAAGGGTTCCTTTATTTTCAATCAATTTTAGTCCAACTGCTGCAGATTGGAAAGTTTAAAATCATTTCAAATAAATTAATTTCATGAAAAACAATATGAATAAAATATTGAAACATATACTTTAGTTTGAACAAATATCATTATTTTTTGCCTTTTAAGCACTTAGAAAATACTTAAATCTTTATTTCAGTATTGACAAAAAGTATGTGAAATTTTTGCTTTATATTTATTTATTCTAGAAAATAAGGAATAACATTTAAAGTTCTAAAATATCCACAATATTTATGTAATACTTTAATTATTTATTAAAGCGTAGTAGCTAAATATTAATTCTTCAAGTTGTTTTCGGACTTAAAAGATAAACTTTTATGAAATAGTTTTTATCATGTTTGATAGGATAAACTTGATAATATTTCATATTTATAATCATACAGGAGATATGTTTTATATCAAACGCAGGGTTTCTTGTCTCTAAGTTTTTAAGTAATACGCTATAAAATACTTAAACGAAAAAAAAAAGCATCTTATTTTTATTTTATAATCTTTCCAATACCAACTTACGGTGGAAATTACAGCTTAATAACCAACAGTAATATGTGAAAGCAGTATAAGAATTCACAAACATTCAAAAGTTGTTTCAACAAATAAAAATATTTATAATGTTCTGTTCGTGTCGGTCATATTTATTCTTTACAAAGTATAATAACAATCTTCTTCTCTAAGAAAATTTTTCTTTTTAAGTACATATTTTCTTTTTTCATTTTTTAAACATATTTATACTGCTTATAAAACTTTCCATAACAATCCAAGCTTTTAAAAAAGTAGATACTTTAAAAGAATAAGACTTAACGACCTAATTCGTTTCCTTCATCATTAGTTATACAAAATTTAGCAACTTTCAATAAGTATTTTCATGAAACAGGATTGAAAATTCTTGTTGAAGAGCTGATATTACTTTCCATCCTGATTACTTGAATTTGCAATATTTTATACCACTCTGCAATTAATATTACTATATGTAGGTGAATAAATTATACCTTTTCCCATTAAATGTGCATTAAAAAAATCAATAAGCATAATATCTTTAACAAAACTCATCAAATGACGTGAAGAATAAATCATTATGCAAATTTAAAACATTAAATCGATTGAAATAACGTTTTTATCACATATTCAGCTCTCAGATCTTTGCACTTGAAATGTAGATGGTCCTTCAAATAATTTGCATGCGCTTAACATTTGATTTAAGATTGCCTCGCTTCCAGCTTTCCAAAAGAGAGCGTCAGCAAATATATATCTTTTAACTTCCAGTCATAAATTAAATCGTAAAGACTTTAAAAATCATCATTTTGATTAAAAGGCGTAAAGGGTTTTCTAGATGAATGGCGATTTTTCGAAGCCTTTATGGATTGTGATTTTTTTATTTCCATCTACAATTCTCTTTTGTCTTAAGGGTCCTGATATTTTGGCTTTGTAATAAAATAATTAATCTATACTTTTTTTATTTTTTCAAGTAAATAAAAGTTTAACACTTTATTTAATTGCGAATATGAATGGGAAACTTTTACTCTTAGATGTGCAAATTAATGTTACAGTTGTGTAATGATTAATTTTCTCAAAGGAATATTAAAAATTCAAATTGTAATTAATATACAAATTTATTTTAATTCAACTCAATCCATCGGAAAATTGCTTGTCCAAGAAACACCTGAAGTCATAACATTAAAACGTTTTGCTCCTGAATGATGATGTATTGTTTGATAACGGATTCTAAAACGTTCAGCGCTTTTGTGCATGCGTTAGGATGGTTTCAAAATAAGGGTGAGAAGAAAGATGGAGATTTTTTTTATTTAATAATAAAATAAATTCGAATTACTTGCAGAATGAATCAAATTAATATGATCAGAAAATGACACGATATTTACATAAATGTGAAAAAAAAATTGAGCAAAAAAGTATCTAAAAGGACGAAAATCAAGGTCAAAGAATGATGAAGAATTCCGGAAATGCGTTCGTTCTTCCGCTTCTCTCCCCATAATGAGATAAAATCGTTTAAAAGTGGTCGTCTCAGAATACTGAAATAAACAGTACTTCTTGTGATATGGCAACGAGGATGTTGATTTGGTTTGGTTTCGATTTATTAATGTTCTATATTAAAGCAACAATAGGACTATTTTAGGACGGCCCTCGTAATTTCGAACCGAAGTCAGATGACAAAAACTGCACCTGATCTAGCAAACTCTCTTGAAAATTCCACTCCACACTAGAAGAGGGACGTTTGGCACCGATTAATTTAACTTGCGCCAAATTGGCTTACCCGATGATTCTTTGATAGAATCAGGCTTCGAAAGAAGAATTCCGGTTCCGAAGACAAGACATTGCCACCAAGAGGCATAATCCCATTAACTAGGCAGTTTCATGTTTGGATGAAAATAGAGCAATATAATTGGTTACCACGGTCGTCCAATCTGAGATGAAAGTGTTACATCATTACAAACGAACTTCGAAATAGTTTTGGTTCGTATTGCTAGAGGTATTCTTTGTCTTGCCATAAAGAATCAGTATGTTAAGTTGGTTAAAATTGACCCGGGCATTTAGAACAGGGATGGGGAAACTACGGCCCGCGGGCCAACTCCGGCCCTCCGGAAGGTTCTATCCGGCCCACGGATAGACTTTTAATTTGCCGGTCAGAGGCAAATTAAAAGAAATATTCATATATTATATATCCATCACCTTTTCTACTTTGTTTGAATATTATATTTTTTCTTCCTTTTTTTTCAAAGAGCTGGTAATCTGTTTACATTCACTATTTTTGTTCTGCAAAACATAAATCGAAGGAAATAGCAAACACAGGCAGTTTTTAATCGGTAAAGTGTTAAAAGCGGAAGTTATTTGTTAGTTATAGCTGTAGGTTAGGGCCAACAAGCGTTATCTTTTTCTTGTGGAGCAGACATATGGGAATTCAATATATTCAAGCAGAATTGGATATTTTTACCATGCCATTCAACGTAAATTGTGAAGCAGTGAGGTTAGATTTGCAGCTTGAATTAATTGAGTTGCAATCTAACAATCATCTCAAGCAACTGTTTCTAAATATGCCAAAGTTAGAGTTTTACAAATCATTATCGAAAGTAAGTTTCCCAAATTTAATATCTCATGCCCAGAAAATCAGTGCTATGTTTGCTTCATCTTATATATGTGAACAAGTGTTTTCAACTATGAACCTTAGAAAGAATTATTTCAGAAGTAGACTGACAGATGAGCATTTAGCCTCGTTCCTTAGAATCAGTACATCTCACTTCGAACCTCAACATAAGGAACTTTTAAAAATGAAATCGTAATTTCATTCATCTCATTAATATATTAAATTGTAATACTTGTATATTGTTTTTAAAATTTTAGGAAAATTCATCTTGGCCCGCCAAACTTTATTTTTTCGATTTTTGGCCCGCGATTGGAAAAGTTTGCCCATCCCTGATTTAGGAGAAGTGGGATAGAGATGTATAGACACGATTTTGATTTAAATTAATTGCTACATGGTAAAAGGCTTCCATACTTATATAACAGGAAACTATTTTAAATATTATTAAATGGAAAATTATAATAAAAAATTTAATGGGAAACACCAATATACACATAACTAAGATATATAACAAAATCGTAAAGAATTAAATCTAATTCACTCAGTTTATGCATTGTAGTTATAAGAGGCATTAAATCCATGTTGAATTTTTGCGACAACCAACATGAAGTCACACCCACCTCACAGAGTGGGCGGCGGTGAGAATCAATGATATTGCTCTATTTTCCACCATACATGAAATAGGGTATGGAATTGGATTATGCCACCAGGACATTGCAGCCCTTTAATTTCTAGGAAAATGACAATGTGACTTCATCATTTTAACTTTAAGCCGCCTGTAAGAAATACGTTAATGTAGGATGGAGATTCATTACAATAAATTCAATAAAATATTAAATATGTGAGGAGCTTTTTGTAAATTGATGATTGATGCTTATCCATTGTAAATTGCCCCCACATAAAATTATAGTCTTTGGGTAACACTGAAAGTGCCTGCCAAACAAAATATTGATCTTGAAATGAATCAAAAAGTTTAATAGAATCTATCGAAGACATTTGGACACTCATCTGATTGCAAAGTGAAATCGAAAATTGTAAAGGAACTATATTTTGTTGTATTACGGTACTTAATTTAAGTGAGTAATAAGACAAAGTACTTCATTTAATCATTACATTTATGATTTATTGCATTTACATGCAGGCAAAAATCAGATTGTACGATAATCATTTCTATGACAGATTTTGTTCAAAATATGAAAAGAATAAATATAGAATTTAGACTACAAATTTTAAATTCTTTGTTCTTTGCAATTATTGAAGTCATCTGAATTCGAACAAGCAGGCAGACATTCAGGGAATGTATTTATCAAATTTCGACAGATATTTACAAATTTGGTGAGAAGATGAGATGCCAAATTTTATCGGACTACCTAAAAGAGCTTGAGAGTGTCGTATTCACAGGCAACACCACGGCAGATTTATGTTTCTAGCCCATACAGTCTCTTTCCGATTTGGTATAGATGTAAATATATAGTAATAAAAATAAATAATATATTATAATGCAGATAACTGGAAATAAACATAAAAAGAGAGATAAACTTGATACTAAAAATATGTTTCTCGAACTCTGGGAGTTTTGAACATGGATTTGACAAAATACCGAATTTGATGGGGTTTTTTTTTTTGCTAATTAAAATATTTTCTCTACACTTCGTATGCAAGAAAATACGCATCCATCTTATGCTTAACAGTTAATGACAAAATGATTATATAAATACTCTATAATCAATAGCTAATCAATATTAAGTAGTTAAATTGTCTTGTATCCAGCAAATGCAAGTTATAGTTTATGTTACTAAGGGTCAACAGACAATGAAACCTAGGTAAATAATGACAATTTTAGTGAAATTCGATTAGTAATTAATAAATCTCAGATGGCAAAAATTCTAGCAATTACTGATTGTAGCAATAGCCGATACAAATCATCAAATATAAGTTAAATTTTCTATCAGGTTTCCTCGACTTATATCCAAACGTCATGAATGCATCAGTGAATAACTACCCCAATCATTTTTGAAGGTAGGACGAATGAGAAAAATGAGGTTAATTTTTAAAATTAATTTCTTTCCTTGCTTTCAAATATTCAAATTGTTTATAAATATTTTACGATATACAAGGCGGTTATAATTAAACTTCTATAAAAAGCATCCTACAAAGCAAACGGATTGCAAGAAGATATGTAGATGTACACAAGATGCACTGACAGAGTTTCGAGGAAAAAAATTTAGTTCTGAAATGTCTATTAAACATTATAAATTTAATGTATTGTATTAAATTATACAATTATGTTTTGTATTAAATTATACAATTATGTTTTGTATTAAATTATGCAATAAACGATCAAAATGAAATACAGAAACAATATTAACAATACAGAACAAGAATTTCGGTTGATAAAATGTAAAATTGGGAAAAGCTGTCAATTCTAGGAAAAAATATCGAGATTTGCATTCACGCGAAGAGGAAGCTTTATACAAAAATAATTAGTGAACGAAATTAGTGAACGAAAAAAAAAATTAGTGAACGAAATTAGTGAACGAAAAAAAAAATTTGTGAACGAAGCGTTTGCAGTTTTTGTCATGTTTTATGGCGAGGTTTCCGATTGTAATGATGATGGTATCTTATTGGGACGTTGAATAGTTAAGAATTCCCTAGAGCTTCATGTGCGAAGCATTGCAACTGATGAGTTACGATTTTCTGTTGAACACATTGCCAAGCGACTTAAAATTTTGAAAATGAGGGTCACATTGAGTATCTTTTCTTACATCATCCTGAACACCATTAACTTCTTGTGTAATTTCTTCCTAAATTGTTCTTTTTTGCAAATTGAATTGTTTTGTCTTTTATTAGAAACTGTTTACTGTTACTTTTACTGAATGTGGTTCGATGACAAGGTGAACAGAAAACCAGTCAATAATTGTTAATATTGTTTCTGTATCAAATAATCGATCCCTATTCTAAATTGTTTTTATTATAAATTAAAAATGAATATATTTGTTGCGTTTGAAAATTGTCAGGGACATATCAACAAATTCATTGTTAAATTATTGAAATGATCTATTTTATTTTTCATTTGGAAATTTATTTTTACTATCTGTAACTGTTTTGTTAAATATTAAAATTCTGAAATTCAAAGAAAGTTTCTTAGAAGTTTTACAAGAAGAATATTTCTTCAATAGATTTCCTAATACATATTTCACCTTCCTTGTGGCCTGAGACAGAATGTAGAAAACAACATTTCTGGTCTCTCGGTACTTGGTCTCAGGTGTTTCTCTCCGGAGCAGAATTCTTCAACATTATTTTTGTTTCGGTTGTTGAAATTTTTGTACGTGGTGCAACTCTGGTATTGCAAAACTCTAGTACAAAACTTTTCCGAGCAGAATCTACTAAAAAGGTTCAACTTAGGAATACATCCATATTTCAAATGTGTTTAAGGATAGAAACTTACCGTTTATTCCACTTATCAGACCTTAGCAGTATGTAAACTCTAAAATAAAACAGCGAGAGAATCACCCCGAGACTTTCTTGTATATTTTCTAATCCATGGATTGCGTATTACTAATCGCAGGCCATTTATAATAACTAATAAACAAATATCTAATAGCATGTGAATTTCGACGATTTTTTAGCGATTAAAACTCGAATGTGATTAACAAACAAGAATTAGGAAACATTTTATTATCAATTGTATTTCAGTTGTTGAAGCGTCCAACTGATAGATGAACTCATATCAAATTTTATATTTTTAAGTGAATACGTTTTCAAGTTTCTTTGTTCAAATGGTTCAGAAACTATAGGTGGATAATGAATCAACCTTTGATCGGTATGGCACAAAATTGCACAAAAATTTAGATGCAAAAATTGTAAATTAAATTCATTTACCTGGTATATGTTTGAATAATCGAATTTATATCCATTTAAATTCAAAATCAAGAGATAAACAAATGGTCGATTCCTTCAGGTGGTTAGGTTAGTTAAACATCTGATACTTATTTAAGCTTAAATTTTTAATTTGACTGTTTCTTTCCTAATTAGAACTATTTCGTCTGAAGTTATCTTGCTAATTTATATTCGGATAGCTAGAAAAAAATAAATATTTGATATTTCTGCTTACAGAAATGATCAAAATTCCCATCCCGTCTCATCTTAAATTACAAAACAGCGAAAGTTATAGACATAAATGCGGTATTTGAGTATAAATAACATATCTTGGCGCTACGTGATAAGACTAGCTTATTAAAAACAAGCTCAGATTTAGTTTTCGTCTTTCAAAAACGATGAGGGGAAACAAAAATAAAATCTATTTCGAAAGTCATTTCTTTATAAACTGTTATCGATTTAACATAAAAGAGTACATTGTGCTCATAAATGCTAAGTAATAATCATATATAATGGGTCTCTTGACAATACAACGTTAAATGAATGATGATTGTCAACCAATTGTTAATTTTCCAGAAGTTTTTGTAGATACTATGTCAATGAATCAATACCGGGATATCATACATTATGATAGTCAGAATTTTTTTTCGTTGCGTATAATAAATTGACAATCAAGCCCCTTTTTTAATTTAAAATGAGAATAGGATTTTGTTTAGTGAAAAGAACTGAATTTTGAAAGATCTTTTGGTCTTATCCTTAATGTTATTAAAAAACACATGCAACAAATATTTGTAACAACATTAAAAATTGAAATCAAAAGTCAGCCAAGTATTTTTTTTTATCGATTATGGGTCGTTTTTCTTAATTAACCATTGAAATAAAACCCCTTTTTTAGTTTACCAAAACTAACTCTTAATTTCTTACTCAAATAAAATCTGCTTGCTTTCAATTTTTTCAATCAATTTGAAAGTTTATGTATTATAAAGGTATCTCGAATTCGGGGGCATTTCCAAAAGGAGAACGAGGAGCTTCCAATATGATGGTTGGTTCTCTATACTCTGATGAGGGGGACGTCGGCTACCTTCTATCGATGGCGGGGAGAGTTGTACCGTGGCCGGTGATAGTTTTTAGAGCTCAACCATAGTTCCCTCCAGGGCTGCTGTCACATATATGTCCGATCATTCCGATTCCTCCGTGAGCGTTCGGCATGTAGGAGTTGATAAAATAAAGTTAGATTAGATATATGATATAAATTAAGGAGGTTAAGATAATATACACTATTCACTACGATATACAGCATGAGTACAAGCTGGGTTTTTTTAATGTTCTTTTATAGATGTTTGCAAATCTCGTTCAAATTTTTTTCAAAGGCATAATTTCGCTTTTCCTAACATTTTTTCAGCATCATTTTTGTTTAAACTACCTAAGCACATAGTTATTTTCCAAAAGAGAACTCTGCCAGAATTGTAGGGAAAAGGATATAGTACCGAATAGAGTTTCATTTATCACTGAAACGAACTTTATTTCAGATAATACTGTTGTTTCCCCAAGATAAGGCTGGAACAAATGATAAGAATTTCCTCTAGTAATTGATCTTCCTAGTTCAGTGGAAGAGACACTTAAATTGAACAGAACTAAAAACAAAAGAAGAGGGGGGTTGAAACAAGTGCTCTGGGGTTTGCCGAAAGCCATTCAGACCAAATAAACGAGGGAGAAAAAAAAAAGAAAACAACATAGCAACTAAATAGAAATAGTGCTCAATGATCATGTTACGAAAAACATGTCCTCTACATAAAAACAGAAATAAAAAGTAGTACATATATCCAATTGTAAATAAATGGTTTTTACTGAGTACGCAACTATTTGTGATTTCGATAGCAATCATATAGTAAGTCATAAAAAGAAAATAGATTAGTAATTTTATTGAGAATAATTCTTTCATTACAGTTAAATCTCACATATTGGAACCATTAGGGATTGTCTTCTAGAAATTTTATCATATGTTTCTTTATTCATATACGTTAATACTTCTCCAACAGTTGTGGACTGTATGCAAGACCACGGATATAGCCAGGTTTCTTTTTAAATTTAAATTAACAACATTAGGGCTATTTTGAAACATACCTTCGTAACTTTGAACCAAGTACAGATGATGTGAACGACACCAGACCTGGCGTTTAGATCGTCTTGTAGCAGTCTAAACGCCAGTGCCTCCGCTACTCTACCAGAAATAGTTCAGGCTGCGATGGTCACGGCTTCGAAACCGGAGAGTTGCAGGTTCGAGGCCCGATTTCACTGGAAAACTGCCGTTTAAGTGGGTCTGGTGCACGTTAAATCCAGTGGGGTGCCATCTCAGGTGTCATCCTCGTCATCTGACAGTGGTTCAAATTTCAAATCAATTTCTGGTTCAAATTTAAATTCAAATTAGTGTTGCTCCAAAACGGGACGTAATATAACTAAACTAAAACCAGAAATAGTATCACGGAAATGATATTAAACATGTATTCGTAATATTGAATATTTTAAATATTAAATAATATAATTGAATATCGAACAAGATTCTACAATATTGCGCAAAAGGTTATGTTACCTGAGTGATATACGAAATTTCATTTATTCAGGTTGTCAGGTATTTGAGTCACTGTACCTTCAATTACCTAAGCCGACAAATATTAAATTACTTTACAGGCTTACTTTAAGATGTGATAAAGGTCTACAGTATCTAACCGAGTTAGAATATTTTACGTTTTGCAGATGAATATGGACTATTCATCTATAGATAATTGTATTTTGATCAAAACTTGGCAGAAATGAGCAGCTTCAGCAAGTAGATTACATAAAAATTTTGTTTTTGAGTAGCATATTGCAATTATTGCTGCCAAAACCTTAACATAAATAACATTTGAATAAACGGATTTTTTCCTTTTCATTTGCTACGAAACAAAGGTAAAATATCATAGTCGAAAGAATGTTTTTTTACTTCTATAAGAGAAAATAAATGACAGGATTTTTACAAAAGGAATAATAGAATTTCTCATTAAAGCTATTCATCATATAAGGAAAACCAAAAGCGTTTCAGGTTAAATATTAAGTTCCTAAACAAAGAAATATAGGAAATCAATGTTTAAAACTTTATATTTTCATTAAATCGTTTCAGTAACTCCTTCAGGCGTAGTGGTTTATTCCTGCTTGAATACAAGTATGATAATTGTCAGGTTTTATACCGTTCAGTAAAAAAATATCTATTTAAATTTTAAAAATATACCTTTTTCATTAAAAGGTTTAAGGCTGAACCATCATGCATTATATACTTTGATTTTTTTCTCAGAAAAAACCAATCTGCTTAAAAAAATTGTTAATATGTATATATATGCGCAAATTTTTATTTTTTATTTAATTTATTCAAATTTTAGAATTAAAATAGTAAATATTCGAAGTAACAGCAAATATGATCAAAAGCAACTAAACAATTAGTACGTACTTATAAAACAGGTTATAGAAAATAATTCCATTCAAATTTAAAAAATATTTTAATTTTGATTATCCATTAATAAAAATAAATGTAATTTAAAGAGAAAAGACTGTTGTCAGCTGAAAGAATTGTCAGCTCAAAAAATAAAAACTTAAATTGAAATAAATAGAAATATGGAGTTGTCCAGAATTCTATCATTTCAAAATTATTTCTCTGACGAAGAATGGCTGCAATCAAATTTATTGCTTTTGTTTTTCAGGAAAGGATATAAAGTAGGCAGCTCCCTCCAATGAATTAATTGCCATCAACTCATGTGGCATAAATTTCTAGTAAATATATTTTCATATCTGACAGAAGTACTGATTTTATTAAATGATTAGTTTTATATCCCTGTCTGTATTTCTGATGAGTTGCAGTTGTAATGAAGAAATCTTATGCCCTCAATGTCAATCACTTCCTAAAGAAAATATATAATTCCAGAGATAGATTTCAAATCTTATCCTTCCAACACCATGGAATTTCACGAAAATCGAAAACAGTTTTTTTTTTTTTTCAAAAATTTCCAAAATCAACTGCACAGAACTCGATCAAATGTCATTAGAAACTTGCGGAAATAAATATTTTCTTCAGAGCAAAATATTTTCAAAAGATTCGGGGCTATTTTCACTGATCAAAGTATCGAAAACTTTTTCTAAGTTTAAACAGTTTTAGGATAAAAGATTCAAAAAATATATCTATAAAAATTTTTCAATCACAACATTTCTTAGTATTTGATGTTCGTGAGCACGAATGATAAATAATAGAATTTTACTAGCAACGATATAACAAAATGTCGATAGAGAACTATAGTTATCAATAAAGAAAATGATCGATTCGAAAAATTTTCATTTTCAGGTATACAAACTTTATTTCAGAGAAAACTTTACTACTTTTATTTCCTAAGTATACTAAGAACATAAAGGGATATTCTCTAAGCATCCAAATATTCAATGCCTCAAGGTTTTTCTATTGCTTCACTTTATGATTTTCACGAAAAAAACATTAAAAAAATTTTATGTTTGAACTGTTTGTAATGATTTTGTGAATAAGATAAACACAAATATTTTCAATTTTTATATAGATAACATATTTAAACTTTGAAAATAACCAGTAAATCCTATTTACTTATTCCAATATACCACTTTGATATATGTGACATTTCCAATCCGGGACGCTTGTTTGATGATGACAACAGCTATATGCGAAATGATGTAGTACATCTTAACTCCATTCTTCGATATTTCTCATCATGACTGTGCCCTACTTGATCAATATGCAGCAATTTCAAAAGCCATAGAGCGTGAAATGGCATTTCACTAGGTAGAAATCCATCGGTAGAAACCTTTGCAGGACTTCCAATCGATAGAATTTCTGGGAATGTAGGCATTATAATTCATAAACATTGATTTATTATCAATCATAATGACAAATGAGCATAACAATGCATATAGTTGTCGTGAGTTACTGAGAACTGAATTTCACGCGAAATGTTTATTTCGTGTAAAATTTATAGAATTCGTTTCAAAATTTCAATTGCTCCAAAAATTTTATACCGTTTCATTAAACTATTTTTAATTTTAAAAGAAAAATATTTAAATTTATTTGATAGACTATGCATTAGTTTTTTTAAATTAATTTTAAATGCTTAGGATTTCTAATGATGATATCGAATCGATAAATTTTAGAATTAACGAGCTATCTTAGCCAGGTGTAGCCTTGTTTGGATGATTAATTATTTGCGTTGTAATATATCTTTTCTGAAAAGTTAAGTGGAAATAGTTTGATCAAAGTTTTGACTTCAATTTTAAATTCTTTAAATTATTTAAATAAGTTAATAAGTTATATTTGTATAAAAATGTAGATATTATAAAATAAAAATTATATATAAATTATAAAAATTGGATAAAATTCTATTCCATGCAATGTAGCAAGCCGAAGAATTTTGCACGCAATGTGTTAATGTTTTATTTAAAATCCGGAAGCGGATGGCTTAAAAGATTTGCATCCAGTAAGTTTGACTTGAAGGAAAAACATCTCATTGTGTCCTGACCATATCACAGCCATGCTCAATGAATTATCTAAATAAGTTAGTGGGTTGAATCTAAAAATAAAGTATGGTATACTCTGGAAGTTAATGCGGAAATTGGAGTTTTTAAATCCTTATTATGTTCATGGAAAATAGAAAATACTTTCATTTTGACTCCATCTATATTATTTTTAAATACATTATAAAAATTTTAATAAAACTATTTCTTTTTAGAAAGGTGCGTTATTAACAGTTACATATTCCAGGTTTTAGCAAGTCATTTTGAAAAATAAAACTAATCACAAAATTAGGACAGGTACTCAAGTATTCACCCAATTATTTGAGATGAATCTTTACTTCAGGGAAAACGTTTCTGTTAATATAAAAGGGAACATTTTAGTCTTTGGTTCATTTTATGTGTCTTTACTCAAAATCTGAACAAACCTATGATTAATTTTTTTTTGTTTCATTATAAAACGAAAGAAACAATATAGCTGTTCCAACAAGTGTTGAATCAATATTAAATTAAAATTAATTAATAATTTAGTTTTAATTTTAATTAATTAATAATTTATATTTTAGTAATTTAGATTCGATTTTATGATCGCATTATCATAAGGAAGAAAGAACTTTCTTTCTTAATCCCTTTTATTTTAAAATATTACAATGAAAGGGATTAAGAACGCATATTTAAAAAAGTATATTTTAAAAAAATATGTTGCCCTCTTCTGCAGCCTGTTAAATAATTGTTATATTATTCTTTTCATTATTATTGATATGTTGATCATAAGTTTATAAAATAAGAGAATTTTAGTTTATTTATATTATTGTTCCATTTAAAGCAACACTAGAAATATTTCGGGATGGTCCTAGTTATTTTGAACCAAGGTCGAATGACAAGACATCTGAGCTAGCACATCCTCTTCAAACTTAACATGCATCGCATCCACTTACACGACGATTTTTTGGAAGATTTGGGCCTCGAACCTGATACTCTCAGGCTGAGAACTTACTATCAGACCAACACCACCCATAAAATAACAGATACTGAACAAAACTTTCAGGCAGGTGATTAGAAAAACAGTCGAATCAGTTACCCAGGAATAATAAAATTCTAATAACCAACTGGGTACGGTAATTCTGCTATTTTGATAATTGAATTTTCCGTAAAATATCATATCCCCCATAAAAATTGAAAATAAAATAGACCACAAAAATATAATTATTTATATTAGAATCTTTACATGAGATATATAAATATCAAAAGTATTCTAAATGAAACATGAAAAAATTAGTTGCATCCTATTTGATATGCAAAAATTTTAAAGAATATCCAAAATCAAACTCCGATTTCTATACAAATATAAGAAATAAGAAATATTCAATAAAAGCAAAAGAAATGAGAATTATTCAATACAGAAATAAAATTAAATAATCTTTTTTGTAAATGAAAAAAATAAAATGCAGTAAAAACTTAAATGCCGACAACTTATCATTTTTTCCCTTCCAGAAAATATCGGAAAATAAATATGATGTCAAGTAATTTGATTATTTACTGAATCTATGAATAAAATTCTACGTTACTTGAAACTAAAATATAAGATGCTTAATCTAATTTTCTAAAATTTTATGTTCAAAATATAAAATTATAGTATTTTTTCAATACAAATCAAGAAATA
>JAPMOQ010061158.1:402802-438499 GCA_026543055.1 Argiope trifasciata
TTTTTTTTTTACTTTTCCATTCAGTATCACTATTATTGAGTGAAGTCTTTCGTCTCATTAAATTCGAATCACAGCTGGTGTTAAAAAATAGATAAACACCATACTCTCTTGTCTTTCAAATGATTACCTGTTCCGGTCATCTAAAATCGAAGCCCCTTTTTTTCCTTTTTCCCCCAAGGCAACAAAAATAATCCGGGGTCCAACTGAAAGCAGTATTTATCTTCGTCAATTTATTAAGCCGTTCGCCGGAGTAAAATCAACGCGGGATTTTCTATCATCCCGGACAAACTTCAGGATAAAAAAAGTGTCAAAGTCTCCATCCTACAAGGCATCATAAATAAGAAAGATGGGAAAAAGATTAGGAGACTGATATTTCCAAACATAAATAAAAGTCAACGGAAAAATAACTTGGCTTTTGCTGAGTCTCCGTAGCAAATAGTTGAATTGGACCATGGTATTCTTTATTATTTTTACTGTTTTGTCAATAGAATTTCTCTTAGTATTCACATCAAAGAATTTATTCAAAAATGACTTTTATGATTATGTAACATTTATTAAGGCATAGAATTTGGAAATGATAAAAAAATAATAAAATGACTATAACAGGGATATAAAATTTAAGAAATGACTTTATTTTTATAAATAATGGTTTTTTTTCTATCTGTAATGTGTTCTTAAGGGAAATTAGTATTTAAATGTTTGATAAAAAGATTTTATTGTGATTTATCTTAATAAATGATGCAAAATAATGCTGAATACATTTAAAACTGTTCTTTAATATAATGACACATCATTAATTAAAAAACGGATGGTAAAAAGTTTATTTATTGAAATTCAGTCTACGAAGATTTTTACAAACAAGAATGTAGTACTTGAAACTTGTAAAAAAACAACTGTAAGATGATATTATATAATATTTAAAAATTAACCTTTCATCTGGCTGATACATAAAAAGTTGTCCGAAATACTCTTTACTGTAAAACACAAAGAGTCGTTTTCTGAAAATTGTCCCAAAATCCATTCCGTTAAAAAAATTGAATATGATTTCTACTTTAACGATAAGTGTCTTTTTATGCAGATTTTAGATATTTGATAGTAAGTAGATGGTCAGTGGATTCATAAAATTAAAATTCAAAAAATAATATTCAATGTCATAGTTAATTCAATACAATATTAAAATAGCAATAATAATTAAAGAAGCATAAATGAAATATTTTACTATAACTTTTAATACTCTATCAGAGAAGTTAATTTATATTGTTCATAATAAAACGACATTATTACATTATTCAACAAATATTGGATGTAGAATTATTTGAATCAGCATGTTCTTAATTCCTGTCAAATCGATCCTTAGCTTTGATGACAATTTGTGACAAATTTCCAGTTTTTGGCTATAAAGACATCAAATTCGAAAACATATTTAGAAAATAAAGGAATGTCGATGGCACCTTTTATACCTTTTATCATGTGACGGATCCACAGATCCTTCTGGAAAATTTGTTTCAATGTGAGAAATATATCAATATAAACATTAACACTAACATTAGAAATCTCATTGATGATGATTGTCGAGCGAGCACTCTAGTTGCACTCTAATCGCTATGAATGTGTTGTGTTGTCATTAAGTAACGATTTGATATGTGTACGCATTGTAGATTTCTGTAATTTCTGTGTTTTTTTTTAATGCTTCGATTTCGTTTTACTACATATAATTCATGCTTTTTGAGATTCATTCATGTTAACTTCGGCAAAAATAAAGCCTATTTAATTTAATATATAAAATAATGGAGAATCAAGGCTATCAAGCTCAAATTTCGAATTTTTTTTCAATAGCTAATAACTTTCGAAATTCGTAATTATCTATGCCGTTCTAAGGGGATTGGCAGATCAATTCTGTAGGATCATCATGCGTATAAGGAGGTTATTTCCTTATTGTATCAAATAAATTTGAGTCCAAAGTCATTCAAAAATAATTTTACAGAAAGTTTACCCTTTAAGTGAATTTCAGTTAATAAAAAAAATCAAATGTGAATGATTTGGACCAAGTTATAATGTAGCAGTTTTCCAAATTATAATTCTATGGAATTATTGATGCATGCACTCGTTAAGAACTTATTTTTGATTACGTTTATTAGTAACAAATTTCTGAGAAACTGGAGTAATGCTGCATGTAAGGTATAAAGTCTTAATATACTAAATAATTACAAGCGATTCTCCATTGATATAAAACACTCGTAAATGAGAATGATATGCTTCCGGCATGGTGGTTTGATCTTGCCAACCTGGAGGGTACAATAAAGGTGGGGGATCTGGTTCTTCCCATCTATGACGGAAAGAACCAGGCTTCCCGTAGAGGGTTGTACCATGGTCAGTGATGTCCCTTAGAACTCAACCACAGTTCCCACCAGTAATGCTATAGGGGCGGTCTGGTCAGTCAGTATTTATTTCTGAGTGCCTACCGGCGGGACGGAGAGTCAGTAATATGGCTTCTCTATTAATATTAACTTTTAATTACTTATAGGTCTACTATATGCAGTGTCTATTTGCAAAGAATATTCGAAGTAAATATGTTAATTGCTCTGATTGTGTGGTTTATAGACTTAATTTCATTCGTTGTTTGATATCAAATAAAGAATTGGAATCAGATTTTAATAGAATATGCATAAATCTGAGAAGAATTACTTTTGCTCCTATCCCCCCCAAAAATAATCAAGAAAATCAATACAAGTTGAGAAATATTATTCTGTGATTCAATTTTGAATTATTAATGAGTTGCAATAATAAAGAGAATATTTTTTTATATTATTTTACAGAATATTTTAAAAACGAAGATAAATAACAATATTTTCATATATAATTGTATATTTTTCGCTAATACTATATGTATTTATATTACATTCAGATTTATTTTATACAATTAAATTCTTTTCAGTAAATATCCCCTAAATCTTTATTAGTTCTTCCTTACTTCCAACGTTTACAATCAAATTTTTCTTTTTCTAATAATAATTATATGGCAGACTTTAAAAATTAAAAATTTCGTTATCCTAATTATCTCCATAAACTCTCTTTTCCTTAATTCCAAATATTTAGATAATAAAAATCAAAGATGGAAAAGTTTCTAATATCTGGGATTACAAAAAATAATTGATGGGGATATTTCTGAAACAGTGTTGATCTAAGAATTTTATTTTTTTATCTGAATTGCTTAGAAATAATCAAGAAAAATTGAAATTAATAATTACGATCCATACTTTTTGTAGAAAAAATTAATTCAAAACTTTTCAAGCAATAATTACGACATATATCCGTTTTAAATTTTAGATTGATACTCTTAGTATCTAATCTTTTACTTACAAATGTTTCTTAGAAGGAAAAAATATTCAAGTATCAAATAATCTCAATAATAAAATTAGTATTATTATGTAACTGTTAAATAAATTTTCCTAAACAATCAAAAGTGCAAGATTGCTTTTAAAAAAAATATTTCGATAAATCATGTTTATAAAAAACCACGCTAGCTAAAATGAAACTTCGAAGCCAATAAATTATCATTATCATTTAACTTTTTTTATGCTCGTTTATGTTTATCTCGAATTATTTCTCAGAATTCTATTCAGCATTTGGAGAAATCAAATTACAATGATAAGCATAAAAAATACAGCGAGCAAGTTTTATTTAATAACAAAACATATATAAAGATAAATTCAAATTCTGAGATTCTAATTGCGATTTAATCTGTTATTAGAAACTTAATTATTCTCGAAGATAAGCTATTAAACGAAATTCCATTCAAAGATTGCCCCTTCATCCGAAGAAGGCTGCGGAAATTACTTTTTTTTTATTTAGATCTCTAATTTTTATTTTTCTGTCGCTTTTCTTTCCCTCTGATTTTCGATTAAAACTTGCATCATTAAATTCGGATGAAAAGAATTAATAGCCCTATGAAGGGAGTACAATAAAAAGAGTTAAATTTGGCTAGTTAGTTTAGTAAATTGAAATCCATATTTTGAACAAATATGAGTGCTGTTCAAAAACATTTTTTATGTTCCGTTCATTAACATGAAAAATAGATTTTTATTGTTATTCGTTAATTTATTTATTATAGTTTTGTTTATTGCCTCTCATTTACTAACTGATTGATAATGAGGTTTCAAATTTTTTTTCAACTTTTCTTCAACTTTTCGGATATAATGTTAAGAAAACATTGTAATAAGACAGAAAATTAAACTTCAAATTTGAGAAACACTTATGTTTTAAACTTCTCCAAACCCATTAAATAAACAATGAGGTTTTTCGATCTTATCAGGATAAAACTAAAATGAAACAAATTGAAAGGATGGAATTTGAGAAGTAGTATTTTTGTTAAAATTCAGAATTTCTGCCAAATTTCGGAAAAAGATTTGTACATATATTATTCAAATACTTTTATTTGAAGTGTAAAAACAATAAAATAAGTAAAAACATAAAACAAAAATAATATATACATTTGACAATTCCTATTTTATTTATAAATTACCATAAAATGAAAAGAAGTAATAATTTGAAACAATTTGTTTTCAGTTTTAGATTAAATATATGGGCATTTATATTATTCGTCTATAATAATGACTTACAAATCTTATTTTAAAATAATATTTGGGAAAATATTCCTAAAAAGCAAGTGCCATCTGGGCATTATCTTTTACATACCAAAGGAAAACGAGTTATGCTCAAACAACATCAAGTTCAATTTGTGATCATTTTAAAGCCTTTGCAACGTGCGTCACTGAAAAATGGTTGTTACAAAAAATTTTTCACTGTCATCGATACTGATTACGTAGAAGATTTTACACATACATCACTGCAAATGGTTCTTATTAAAGGCGCTTCTTTAATTATCTAAAAATGAAGAATTTGAAACCCCAATGGGCGTAGTCTTCACAAAACATTCTCTTCTAATAAAAGCACTTGTGCATTATTAACCAAAAGTCATTCGCAAATAATAATTATGGAAGCACCCATTAACGTGAGATTTAAGATGATTAATCGCTGGGAGGATATTGATGCACAAGTACCAGAAAAACAGAATATGTAAATCCTTCACAGCTTTTTACCCATCGATTGAAACAAAAGAATTGCACAATACCAAAATGATTGCCACAAAACTGATATAAAATTGTAAATATGTTCGTGCATTTTTAAGTTATTGCTCTTAAATACTTGTGAAATTACAAGCCGAAAGATAGCGCACTGTTTGAAAACATGGTTAGATATTTTAGATAAATGCTACAATTTATGTACTAAAAGTTGAGAACAAAATTGAAAATTTTGAATTATTGCATTAATAAGCATGCAAAAACAAAGACCAAAATACAGTCAACCCCTTAAAACCGTTAGTTCGAAATTTGATGCATATCTGCACTTTAGATATTAAGGAAATCAACCCAAATTTTATCAATCTAACATTCTTCGCTTTGTTATTGTCGTGTTCACTTATAGTCGGAACGCTGGACAGACAGACTTCTTAATTTCATTCAAAAACAGATAAGAATCTACAAATTATGTTTAAATCAAACCAAGTTTAAACAACACATCAACTTTTAATTTTCTCAGTCAAAATGTTTTTGATTTATCATGTTCACAGTCAAACAGGGATAAATAGTTCCTAAATTTCATCTTTTGTATTTATGGATAGCATCAGCTTCCTAAAAAATGATTTCAGTTTCCCTGAAACTATTCTAGTCCCTTTTTTAAAATCTCTTCTTGAAGTAGAGGAGTTACCATCTTGAGATCTTTGAAAATGCTTAATACAATTGATATGAGACATTTAAATAAAGTTGTTCAAATATAATGGGTCTAATCTCATTTATTTAAAAATTCAAATATAATTAGAAAATTATTTCAATTCCTAGTAAAATATATTTATTCTATGTAAAGAACAAAATATGTACTTAAATTATCCATTTCGATGTAGAAAACATAACGGGTATTCTAAAAGTAATTGCCAGGAATGAATTGATGGCCATTAATCTTTTCGGTAATGGCACCATATTAATGTCTCCAGAGACATAAGTAGAAATGGCACACTGCGGTAATGGGCATAAAATAAAATGAAATGGAATAAATACCACATGTGATTCCCGACAGACATAAAAGAAATTTATGACAGTATACAGTCGTTTACAAAAGATCATTCAACAATAACAAGGATTCAATGTCTTTTCTAAACAAGGAAGATATTTTCTTTCTAATTTAACCTGAAATAAGCTGCGGTTTCATCATTTTAAAGAGTGTTTATTATTTAGTTTTAAATATTCCTAAGGAATTAATTCAGCTAATATACTAAATAATATCGGTACTTTTCCGTTATCCGCACTCAAATGCCGCCAATGTGAACCAAGTCACGAAGCAAGGCGTACATCATTGTATTAATTTATAAAAGCAAAGGAGTTGACTAATAGTTTTTAAAGCTTCGCTTAAGAAATTTTTCTGATAATCTTGTACATTTAGGAGAAAATTGTCTACTCCGTATTTTACTTTCAAAATAATTGCATTGATTATTGATCTACTTATAAAGACGTAAATATTTATCGAAATCCTCATGTAAGTTTAACTTGAAAATTAGAAAAAAGAAAAAATCTCGCTAGTGACTAAATTTTTTTGTTGTTGGAATTTGTTTCTCATTTGCAATCCTATTCGCACGGATTTTCTTAAAAATAGTAGCAAAAGGTGAAATTTGAAAACTGTAATATGAAATAAAATATTTTTAATTTGATTTTAGAAATCAATATATATATTTTTATTATTACAAAACATTCATCATAAATATCATATTTATCGTAAGAATAAATCTACTTCAACTTTAAATTCTTCTTCAAAATAGAAAAATCAGTCAGAAAGCCATTCATTGTTCTATTGCACAGGTTACCACTACAGAAATTAAATTTCATTTGTGAAGAATCGGTTTTATCGTTTTTTGAAAATGATATTCAAGCAATATAATATATATTTATTTCAATATTACGCAGCCATTTTTGCATCCTGGATATGATTACAAATTTGTAAAACTCTTGATATTGGTAACTACACCAATGTTTCAACAAGCACTATAGTCTTTCTTTTACCCATAAACAAATATTCGTGCAAATAACTCTCTTAATGATAGGCTGATGCAGTGTCAATGACTCTTTCTAATTGGTATGGAGTTTGTGGCACCGATGTTAAGAACAAATTTATTGGTAAATATTCTGAACACCGATACATGTGACGTGTTGCTTTTCGATATTTTAATGTAATTGATGTCCATTTGATGTGGATATGATCTGAGAGATAATATGAATGATAATTCTTATTTTATCCAAGGGTGATAACAGTATTACTGATTGTGACCTACGTGTTTCAATGTCTGTGAAAATAGTACCCCATTGTGAATTCAACGGAATGTCACCATTAGGTCAATTTATCATTTGGATAATGATGTCTATAGAAATTCTATTGTTGCAATTTGATGTTGTAAAGTACAGCGCAATGACTTACTTAACGACAAAAAATGGAAAGCAGGTTTACGTTGTGTTGTAAAATACTGAATTTACCTATATAATATCGTTTTTAGTAATAAACACTGTCAAGATATTGACGGATTCGAGTAAATTTCTTTGATGATTTTTGTTTTTTGAATTGTCTTGGGCGTTTTCATAATTTAATTTCAAACAAGCAGATTATTTAAGAAAGGAAATTGCCTTTTAAGTTACAGATTTGCAAAAATGAGAATACTTGAATGATATTACAGCAATTATAATAAAATAGTAAGTTCAGAAAGCTTAAAGATTACGTTTGAGGCGAATAGTAAAAGAACCTACTTACTTTATCTTAATCAAAAATGTCGGATACGTCATATAAAGATATATAAAAATTATTTGTGCTTTTATAATTCAGATGCAAAAATTCATATTTTAAATTTGATTATGGTTTACATTAATATAATTAGAGCTTCGGAATTCTCGATATTTGATTTGAGCAACTGTAATTATTAAATAATGACAATCATGCAGAATTTTCAGATTCAATAAACTAATAAACTTTAATAAACTAATTCACCATAATATAACTTATTAACATTGATGAGAAATTTAAGCATTTTCATTTATTAATTCGTTATTCTCATTGTTCATTTTTATTCGAGAAATATTTGATAAATACTGGAGTATTCTTAGTAAACAAAAAATGGATACTATAGCTGTTATTCAGCGCTATTATATTTTTAGTTTTAAAATTGCTTTCCATTCTCCAACTTTCAACTAAATTGAAGCACAAAATTCCAGTCCTCTGAGAATTTAACTCTCTATCGATTCAATACTTGACTTTTTTTTCAATCCAAATTTTCGATTCCTGCCAAGCGAATTGGATTATTAATTTAGAATTCAAACAACTTTTATAAATCAAACTTCCTTTATTTTACGATAGATCCAAATTTGGAATGTATAACAAGACGGGAATTGTCACAAAAGAAAAATATCGATAAAACTGTTTTGCGGAAATGTCACAATACTTTTTCGCTAATTTTATGAAAGAATGCTTTGAATAAAAATATTACTTGTTAGGTATAAATGCATTGTTACGTCAACTAACCTAATTCCTTATTATTTTTGGTAAGAAGCCCCTTTAGAAAATCCGAATTCAAATCAAAATCCATTTTTCAGATTTGATTGTTCCGTGCATCTTAAAATTGGTGCAACCATCCAATAAATTTCAGATTTTATATTTTCCTTTGAGTGAATTCTTGGAATTGTGCCTTTCAGGTTTCCTGTAGAAAAGTAAACAATATTGAAGGGAAAGAAATTGAAATAATGCGGATTGTTTTATGGAAAGAGGATTTTTCTTAATGTTTTGATAGTAACAGAAAATATTTTTTAACATAAGTATTTCTATAAATACCATAACAGATTATTCTTATTTTCGGGAAAATAATGATTCTTAGATTCTTAAGTGCATTTAATTTACATGAGATTATTCTATATTTTGGACAAAATAATATATATCTGTTTGATTCTATTCTAGTTTAAAATAATTTTTTTACAATTGAATATCTGAGCGTAGTAAAAGTTTTTACCTTCATTTTAAATGGGAAAACTCGTAGGAAAAGGTTCAGTAAAATATACATGTAAATTTAAGATTTTGTGACGTGTATACTAACTTTTTCTGTCGATTGTCTCTGATCAAAAGGACAGTATGCAATTGGCAGGCCATTTCATTCAAGATATAACGAAGTATGTTTGTAGTAATTTATCTCAGTACTTACTCTTACCGGAGTGGAGATGGGATGGAGGGGTACCTTAGATATGAGGGTGAGAAGCTTCCAGTATGATAGTTGATTCTCGACACCCGAGTGGGTAGAGAAATGGGGGAAGTCGGCTTCCTTCTATGGATGGCAAGGCATACTTCCCTACGGAAAGGGTTTTACTTTGGACTGTGATGGGCCTTAGCACTCCACTATAGTTTCTGCCATTGCTGCTTCGCTTGATCTAGTGAATCAGATTTATTCACTTGCCTCCAGGCGGGTCGGAGTAACAATTTAAAGTATACCAGTGCATTTTCTCTCTGAATTTTGATTAACTTTTTTATCGACACACAGAAGTCAGATAATTTAAATATGAGGACCGTTGTTTTCAGTCTCTGATGCTCCATAAAAAGAGTAAAAGAGTAAAGGATGGAGAATGAAAAGAATTGTCTATTAATTGTTATGTACAAGCACGGTTACTCATCGACATAATTACTGAGAAAATCATTTATCATATTGGTGGAATCACAGTGATCATTGGTCGCATTGGTGAAATCACAGTCATCATACTCGCATTGGGGAAATCACAGTCATCATTATCCGCATTGGTCAAATCACAGTGATCTTGGTCGTATTGTGGAATCACAGTGGTTATTGATCGTATTGGTGGAAACACAGTCGTTATTGGTCGCATTGGTGGAGTCACAGTAATTATTAGTCAGATTGATGGAATCTTAATGATTATTTGCCATATTGGTGAAATAGAGTTCGGGTCCCTTCTTCAAAGAATATAACCTTTAGAATTTGCAAATATGCAACGAGTATTTGAAATTATTATTTATTGTGAAATCCTGATTTTTTAAGGAAAAAATGTAGAAAAAGGAATGACTATATATTTATCTTCCCAAGTCAAAGTTTCAACATGCTAAACAACCAGTTAGCTGTCTGTTGTTCCAATAATATCCTCCCTTTCCTTTAAAACCACTTGATCATATGTTGCGACAAACTTGCATCATATTCTCCTAATAGTGGAATAGCTTTTCATTTCCCAAACTGAATTTATCACAAAAGATAAGACAAAAGGTGAACTTCAGAGGAACGTTAAAGCTCATCTCTCATCACAAACAGTAATATTCTTCAAAGAGCAGATTAGGAATTTGGTCCACATACATGATAGATATGATAAGCCTGAATCCCCATAGGGGTTATGTTGAATAATAAAGATATTTGCATAACTTTTGGTTATTAATTCACCAATTGTTTTCTATTAAAGTCTTTCCTTATGATCCATCGGTTACTGAAAATTATTGCTCCTAATACACAAAATGTACATGTTGCAGAGTTATATGTGAAACCACCTATATGTTTTTATTTCATTTCTAAAACCCTCATTTCACTGGACATTTCCCAGATTCTGTCTTAATGACTATTTTCCTTGTAAGACTGATCGAAATACCCATTCCAAAGGCAATCATTTTCCTATATTCACAAGATATTTCATGAGCTATTGAAATGGACTACTACTTGAATAGTTCTCACGTAACATTAATCTCAGACAGAAACCGATTAAAATTCAAATAAATCTATAATTCCTCCTCGTATTGTATGGTAAGGTCTCAGCTTCAGATCCAGAGAGTTCCAGGTTTGAGCCCCGATTCTACAGAAGAACCGTCTTGTCAGCAGGTCTGGTGCACGGGAAATGTGTAGAGGTCAATCATGTGGAATTTCCCACCCATTCCCGCTGGAATTTAGAAATGAGAGCCAGTTCAGGTATCGCCATGGTCATCTGATTTCGGTTGAAAATCACGAATTCCGCCCTTAAATATACCTAGTGTTGATTTACAAAACGGGACTTTGTAAAACTAAGCCCTCATTTTGTTTCGAATGCTTTTATTTTCTCATTCTTTATAAGAAATTTACAGCTATTTATAAATATGAGAAATATTTAGGCATATTATGTATTATTTTTCATATATGCTTTAAATTCTCTTTTCTATGTTCATTATGGAATTTTTTCAAACAGCTATTGTATTAACCTACTAAGAAACAAAATTCAAAATATGTAATCGACTTGAAAATAGTCATTCTTTATAACCGGAGTTACAAATATTGAACCAACACATGCTGAATTCCTTTAAAGCCATCCAGTCATAAATTTTGGAATCTTCCCTGACAAGTCACTGAAACAAGGAGCCCGAGGTATCATATCCCCAGTGTCAGCCGATGATACTTCTCTCCATTGATAACATACTGGCAAACTGTAATTCAGGGTCCCCGTGTGTATTGGATTTTTGAAACCCCATTTGATACCTTCAACAATGTCTATTTCAGGTTGAAAGCAAGAAAATATTTCATGGTTTATCTGAGACATATCTGGAAAATTCCCCCGAGTTAAGGCTGAAAGATTTATCATATAGGACAATGTTAGAAATTATTCAAATTTAAAATTCTTTTAATTTTGTAATGAAGAAATATGTCTAGTTTTAACGTCATTAAAATTTTACAAATAAAATTGCTCGCAAATTTTGGAATGAACTAAATTGTACATAAATGAAAATAATTTTATAATATATCCCAACATAGATTATGATTTTGAAAGAGTTCGTACATAAAATACACAAATTGAACTTTTCAGCTTTAATTTTCCAAAACTGATGATATTTCAGTCGAAGTTTATTAATGTATTTTAATTTTAACAATGTTTAAAAATCTGGAGTTGAAAATTTTATATTATTGTTTGGCTAGAAATGTGAGTTTATATTCAAACAATAGTGGGAATGTTTTCAACTCGTCATTTTCATATACTTAGATAACATATACTTGGTTTCATATACTTGATAACTCCTGGTTTTGTGAATTCCCATAAAGATAGAGAATCAATGAACTTTCCAAAGCATACTAAGTTTGCAAAGTGTCCCTTCAGCACGACCTTCAAATATCGACTTAATCAATGTATACGCAATGGGGATCGCCATTTAACCGATGTCATTTTCACAACCGTATGAAAGAAAATTGGGATATTTTATTCTCAAATAAAAAAAATTTAAGAAATAACTGAAGTACCTTTGCTTTTTTTGACCTTTCAAATAAGTAAGTTTCTCTGGCGCACCCTGCATAATTGAAAAAGTATACTTCGCACATGCCCCAAGAGTCATCTCCATTTTTACAAAAATTAGTAAATGATTTTCAAGTTCATTTGAAATAGCATGTTAAATAGCGTAATGAACTTTTAATTTTGTCCCCTGTTCAGTTAAACTCATAATAAGAAAGGCAGTTTATATGTATTTCTAATGAGAAATATCCCTCGACCATAAAGGAAGAATTTGAGGAAAGATATAAATGTTCTAAATAATACAGGAATTGTGATAATACCTCTGTTAGAATTCGAGATTCAGAGATTCTTTTGGAAAATCCGTCTTATTAGAGAACCTTTTTAAATAAGAGGAAACTGAAGATGTGTGGCAAAACTCTATTTTTGTAGCGTTTATCGTGGTGGAAGCTCATAAGTTCTCTGAACTGAGTTCTCTTATAGGATGTTTAATGAGTTGAAACTTTTTTTGAACTAATTTTTTTAATTTCAGTATTTTGAGGTAAGTTCACACAAATTATATTCCTTGAGTAACCATATGTTGCAGTTTAGGTGGCCGTTCTTGTAGAATTAAATATTATTATCTGCTTATGTTTTTCATGAGGAATAATGTATCATTATCAGTAATATAAGTCAGCTGCAATCGTTACATCATAACATCTTGGATGGAGTTTCATTACAATATCATTTTCTCAAAATTGTCTTCGTTTCTTTATATCTTAATTCTTCTTTTTTCTTCATATTTCTTAATTTTTAGAGCGTCTTCCATTTAAATTAATTTTAGTATGAAAAAGAAAAACTTTATAATTATTCAGAACTCAAATCCCAAGTAAGATTGTTGTGTGGACTTATGTAAATACCAGAATATGTATGTAAATTAAACATCCGATAACCTTTCAGATTTGGCAATAATATAAAAAATAGCGGATTGATACTCATTAGTTTTTTTTCTGTCCCACGGAAATATACTCAAAGAGACAAAAATGGCTCAGCGCATTAATGGCCATAAAAAGCAATGGAAGAAATACCAAATGTCGTTTCTGTAAGGCAATGCAGAAATTCTTAATGAATTCTCATGCAGATCTTTCTGGTTTGGTCAAACAAGACATTATCGCTTAAGCAAATGATCCACATTAGAAATGGGATACAAAGTAAGTTTGCGTCACTAAAGTTTCTAAAAATAATGAATGAAAATTAAAGTTCTCAAAATAAGTATCTTGAAAGAAAAATAATATTTGTATTTAGAATATTAACATTTAAGTATGGATAACATCATACAGAAGTATAAATTTTGATGCAGAAACAGGAAAATGCCTGATATATTGACAAGTCAACAGAAAAAGAATTGTTAGACTGGTGGAATGATTTTTCTTATATATCTATCGTATAAAGGAATTGAATTTAATATTTTCCTTGTCAACATCTTTAAGAGACAACTGTATTGTTTTAACTATCAATAAATACATACAATTCTAATTTACAGTCCCAATTCAAAAGTGTTATTTTTTACTAAAAGTGATATGTATATATTACATTTTTCGTTCTTATTACATTTCACTCATTTAATTTTATATAAAAAAGGAAAGCAATATAAATTTCAAAAGTTCTATGTCTATATTCATTTTTGAAGTCATATAATTTCTATCTACAAGCGTATAGCGGTCTAATAGTACTTTTTGCCTATTCCTTTAACAGGAAAGGCGAGAGACATTTGATATATATATTTTCTAAAGGAAAACTTTCATGAATTTTGCTTATTTAATTTTTGTGAAATAAGAAGTTTCTACAGAAAATATAAATACGTACATATATTTAGTTATTGTTTTATGTGACATATGTTAATAATGTACTGTTTAATTTTCTTTTCCTTTAACAATAATGTAATACTTAATTTCGTTTTGAGACTATTCTTGATAATTCATTCTTACTGTGTTCTAAAATGGTAAAGTATAATATTTCAATTTTAAAAGCATATTGTATTGTATTGTATTGTACTGCATTGTATTGTATGTGTGTGAGTGTGTGTTTCTATAATTATAACAACACAAAAACACTAAATTTGGTATTTAAAATTGATCCTTAAATCTTTCTAAAAATTAAAATACTCTTATAGACAAAACTTACTGTGCTATAAACCTATTTGAAGAAATCCATAACTTGTATTCTTTATGTTTCTCTTACCGAAGTATAAACAGAAAATATTATGATCAAAAAATTGATTATCTTCGCAATTTTAACAAATTTCTGCGTTTCAAATCGCCCTGAATCTAGAAACATATCTTTTAAAATTATCTTTTTTTTAAATTTTCCTTTCTTCTGTAAATCTAATAATTTGAAATTACTTTAAGTTGCTTTGAGAAACGAATTTTAATATTTTTTTACATCAAACTTTTAAATTTCTATCATCTTGAATGGTTTGGTTTGGTTTAGTTATATTAACGCCCTGTTTAAAGCAACACGAGGGCTATTTTGGAACGGACCTCGTAATTTTAAGCCACGGTGAGATGACGAGAACGACACCTGAACTGGCCCACACCACACCACACCAGCGGGAGGACATTTGGCCTGACAGATTTAAAGTGCAAGAGACCCCCCTCACACGACGGTTCTTCGGTGGAATTGAGTCTCGAACCGGAAACCCTCCGGTTCCGAAGCCGAGACCTTACTACCAGGCTATTGCGGCCCTCCTGTCATCTTGAAAGTAAACCATCCAGAAAAAATATATCTGTTCAGTTGTCAAAATATAAATTAACACGATAACTACAAAAAGTAGGAAGCTAAATCGATAACATATAGCCCACATATTTTAACATCTAACATGTATATATGTTCAAATTTGGAACCAAATTCATAAACAGGTTAAATCTCTGACGGTTCATACTTTCAGAAATATGTAAATACGATAATTCAAGAACGCAGTTGTTAACAAAATGATACCTGTTCGCTGTCAAGTTTTAGTTTCAAATGTTCGAAAACAACATCCAAAATATGCATTTATGTTACTTTTATTATGCTACGAAGCACTTAACTACCAAGCATGGAGCTTTGGAAATAGGGTTCTTTTGAAATTCACAGCTTTGCCTATGGTCTGTAAAATTACAAGCATTTGAAAAAACCTCATTGAAGAATATGCAAGATTGTTTTAAGGATATGTAAGAAACTCCATTATAAAATGGCATATTCCATAGCTTAAATTATAGTTTGTAAAATTATGATTATTTTTAAAACATCGAAATGAAAATAATGAATAGTCAGAGAATTGTCAATTTTTATTTAATATTAACTAATGTACATTTTACTCTCATCAATTGTTTATTAAAATTTAATTGTAAGAATTCAAGTACAAGTATAATTTCATGTAAGCTTTTAGTTTCTGATACAATTTATCTGAATGAAACTTCGTAACTTTTAAACAACTGAAATCACGAGTAAATGCTTAATCTATAGTAAAATTCATTACTTAAATTACCATGGCGTATTTAAAATTTATAAAAAAATTCAAATTACAACGGTTTTCACGTTGTACTTTTTGCAATGAAAATTACCTAGCATATTTTGAAAAATGTTTCAATAAAGAGCTAAAATTATATTTTAATTACGTACTTGTTGCCTAATAACTTCTATTTATTAGCTTTATACAACAAAATCACTATAGCTGTTGTTTACAGTTCAACAGTGGAAGCAATCTTGCAATAATTAAATTACAAAACTAAATTTACGTTCTTGGAGAATCTAACCTTAGTAACAGCGACACTTCAATATTTCAGCATAAATGCAGTAAAGCATTTTCAATTGGATTATTAAATTGGAATCCCAGTCTTTCATACGAACACAAAGTTCTTTCATTTTATAAAATCTTGTTAAACCTAATAATGGTTAACATAATTCGAATAGAATTCGGTTTTGAATACACAATAAGATGAAATTTGTTCCAAAAAGGAATTGAGAAATTACTTTGAGGAAATGCCGCGAGAAACCATTCGATAAATTTTACGGACGAATCATTCAGAAAGAAATGTTTCTTGTTAGTCTTAAGTACATTGTTATTTCAACTACTGCATTCCATTTTCATTCTGTTAGAAACCAGCCCTCTCCAGAAACTCTCAGAAAAATCCATTTTTGTCTCTATTATTCCGTATTGCGCCAAGCGACGCAGCTTTCCTAATAATATGCAGATTTTAAATTTTCCGTTGAGTGATTTCTATGAAATTTGTTTATTTGTATTGTGACTGCAGGAAAGCTTGGAGGAAGAGGAAGAAAAAAGAATTATATGCATATATGATTTGTCATTGTTTTATTAATTTATATTGGAGGGGTGCCTCCTGAGATGGCGTTTTCTTTTAATTACTTTAATATACAAATCTGCTTTAGAAATGTTTAAATATTTAAAGAAATTTTTATTTACGCTAAAAAAAACATAATAGCAGTTGGTTATACGAGGGCTGATCCAACAAAAGTTTACAAGCAGTAGTATTTGGAAAGTAGAAACTATAGATGGGAATATTGTTACCCAGAGTAGAAACAGATCGTGCAAATTGTCTAAACCGGTTGTTCTAGCAGATATTCCTAGTATCGAGGCCTGAAACAGCGATAGTAACAGCAAAAAGTGGAGGTCGTAATACGATTTCTATGGACCAAGAATGTGGCCTCACTATACATTCACAAACAAATTGTTGAAGTTGACGGGGGTCGAAGCCGTAAGTAGACAACAAGCAGCAAAAAGGTATGGTTTTTTTTTGAAGCGGGGAGAGAGATTGCTGGAAACGTTTGTTTGAGAAGTCTGGAGTCACCACTTATGCAACCCCGCTTTGGCTTCCAGAGACTATATCCTTTTCCCGGAATTGAGGAAACATTTATCCGAAACAAGGTTCATATCAGACGATGGTAAACAAAAAAGTGACAAAAACGAGTTCAATAATCAAGGAGATTATTATTATCTCGATACAAATTGATCCAGTAGTGTGGTAAATGCAAAGAATATTAAATGTAAGGAATATTCCCGGGGAACCCTCTGGTCTCCAAGACAATTAGTTAATAATAAAATTGAATGTGTGTTTGTATTTAATAAGCAATCCATTGGTTTGGAGTTTCAAAATATGTTATAGTTTTATTTTAAAAAGGTGAAAATGCTCTTCTAAGAACAATTTTTAAATTTTTGATTACAATATAAATTAAGTCAAGAAAGCTTTTGGAAGCAAAATTTTTATAATAATTAAAAACTTAATTTCTACATCATTCAAATAATTAAAAATCATCTTGTCAATGATATCAATTAAATTGTTGTCGTATGCTTTTTCTAAATTTTGGGTGTTTTAAAACCCTTTATGAGGATAGTTTTCTTTAATGGATCCCAATGGAGTAATGTATATTTTCATTGTTTCATGAAATATTTAATCTTATTCTATTGCTGAAAGGTAAGCAAGAAGAGTGTGTCTAACTGCATACAGTGTTTGAAGATGAAATCATGATTTGAAATTAAATTATTGTAAAATTCAATTGATGATTTAGTCATTAAACTTTTAATGGCTCTAAAATGTCCATTACATACGTTACATCTAGTCCCATAAGCATGGTGCATTGAGAGAAATAATTGAACTTTGATAAATGAAATTCAGTCACATTTATGCAAAATGATCAACAAAATTTCCATAAAAGTGCGAATATATATTAGCAAAATCGTAGATATCATCCGTGTTATTCCATATATAACCGTATCCCTTGAACTTTATAATTCAATAAAAATATAATTCAAAGGAAAAAATGTGCGTTTTTTGCTGAATCCAAATGTTGCGTTAACACAATGATCCATCGTGTGATGCTCCATTATTAGTAACCCTAAACTATCAAGTACCAAATGGTTTTTAATTGGGTTGCCACCACTTAAGTTTGCGAATGGTTACACTTTCATATCTTGCATTATTTTTGGAACACTTTTTAGAAGAAATCATGACTTCAAGTTATGCATAAGAGATTTCATTGAAATTAAACATGGCTAACATTCCTGGTGAACCAGCTGCCCGATAAAGCAGCTGGTGAGTGATATATATTATACGGAATCCGAAACATCACGCCGAAGCCATCCATTGATAAAATTCGATATATTCTCTGACACGTTGAAACAAAGAACCTGTTCTTTCATTCAACAATGTCAGGTGGTAGGTACACTCTCCATTTATAACACAAGGTGCAAATTGTAATTCAAGACTCCATTGAGAGCTTCCTCCACCTGCTCCATTCGAAACCTTCTAAAGTATCCATTTCTAGTTGAAGGCGGACATATTTCATGGTATATCCTGACTGAGTAAAATTCGCTGAGGCACTACAAATTATGGGTGGAAATATTTTATTAAGGATAAGGTATAAAATGAAATTACATTTGAAGTTCATTTGGATCTTATGTAGATGTTTATCTAATTTAAAATGAATTAAAATTTAATATTTTTATGATAAAGACAATGAATCAAAATGTGTTTTTCTCATTTATAGAAAAAATTAAGCTTAACAGTAATAATTTCTCTGATAAAATTAAGAAGAATAATCCTTTTGAGTGTCTAGTGAATGTAAGTACATTTCTGATATAGGAAACACAAATTAATAATACACTTTATAGAATTAAGCCTACAATATTTCTCAGGATCACTTTACACTGCAGAAAACTGAACACCATTTTAATCAGGCTGAGGTTCGATTACACTCAATTCACCCAATGATATCTATTAGAAGAGGGTACCAACGATCATTTTACTCGATTTATAAGTCAAATGTATGTTTTACACATTCTTGTAGAATGTTCAAGGTTTCTGTTTCAGTGTCTTATAGTTTTTTAAGACACCTAATCCAGATTTGTAACATTGTTACACTTTTCATGATTCACGGTTTTACGTTTTTACGTTTTTAGACATTTGTATTTTGTAGGTATTACAAGTTTTAATTTTATTATAAATTTAATTTTATATATTCAACAAGATTTGTAATTTTAAGAAAATGCAAAATTTATCAGCATATTTGACTTTAAAATTACATATTGATATACGTTTTAATAAATATCATTAGAAATTTAATTTTCCCAATTTCCAATGTTTAAATGACATATTAAAATAAAATTCTAGTTTAAGGGAGCAATTTAAACAGAAAAAAAAAACTAGAAAAGCAATTTATTCTGCTTAACAAAATACATATTTAAAAAATATTTTTTATATATAATCAATAATTAATCAAAAATATAATTTAAATTTTCAGATTAGTTGACCACATTTCCATCCATTTTTATTACTTTTGGAAATAATAAAAAAAGAATCGGAATTTTAAACAATAAAACTCATAAATACATTTTAGCATCTTTAAGAAATTGTATTCAGAGACATATTATATTTCATTCATTTATAAAATTGAAAATTTAAAATCATAGTTTCCAACTTTCCGATTTTCAGCACACATTAAAATAAATTCCATAATTCAAAAGCAACTGAAACAGAGAAGTTTGCTCAGCTTAATTTTCCCCCTTTCTATTCAATCCTATTTAATCTGGTACTCCAGTCACAGACTGATATATTTCCACATCATCCGCAAAATTTTACTTCTGAATCCTCGGCATTTTTAAGATACCATTTGCCATCCATAAGATACCATTTGCAATCCAAAGAATTCTATTCAAATTTTTGCAGATATACGATCTCTTTCTCGCAATTTAACAAAGCCTCTTGACAATATACCTATTAAATCGCTTCCAGAAAAAGAGTAAAAGATTGTGTTCACGAAGGCTTTAAGCGGAAGAAGATTGAGCGTAGGCATAGATTTAAATTGAAAAACGAGTTTCTTGAGCAAGTACGTAAGTATGTCTTTTAAGTCAACAGTTCTATATTTGTCAATCCAAGGTACATAAGTATTCCCAAGCGATTACCAGAAACGAAATGACAAATGCTTTGCAATTTTTATCGATTATGTTTGTTGCTTCGTAGGAGTATTTATACGAAAAGGAAGTTTATGTTCTGAAATCGTTTCAGATTTACATTCATGAAATATTCAAATCACTTTCGTCTTCCTGTGAGAAGCTTTTAGAATAAAGATACAACAAAACAAGTTGGAGTGCTGAAGATATAAGAATTTTTATAAAACTTTGAAAATATTTGTAAATATCGTTTAGAATTTTCAAAATGTTATTGTAGATTAGTTTTTTTTTTCTTATAGGGCGGATAGTACTGTGTACTTGTTTTGAGCAAGAAGAATCTATCAGCACGAAATATAATATCAAGGCCCAATTTTTTAAAGAATCGATTACATTTTGAATGTATCTATTAAACCTTTATGAGTATTATGCCATTTTCTACATGCATGCTGATATAAATTACAACTTGTTTCCAAATTAATTTTTTAAATTGTTCATAATATTTGATAAATTATTTTTATTGTAGAACACTCTTTTCAAGATGCTTTCACTTTTTTCAAACCTCTTCTTAATTTAAGGAAAAATAATATTCTTTAAATGAAAAAAAATCATTTCTTAATTGTAATTGAAAAAAAAAGCTTTTAAGTAAAGATTATACTATTATTTTGCAGTAAGAGTATTATTATATAGTATTAATTTAGTATTATTAGTTGTATTATTATATAGTATTAATAGCATAAGAATATCTAATTTACAATATTTTTAGGTGTTCCATAATTTTTTTATGTTTTATTAGATCGTGAATAGTTCAAGTTTGTTTCTAAATAGTAGGTTTATTTAGATATACACTGATGGAAAAAAAATCCCAACACCAAGAAAAAAGTATAGTACAGTAATGAAATTTTAGGAATGCATTTGTCTAGGTAGCATATTTAATTGATTAAAGCTTCAAGATCACAGGTAGAGCCATTGGCGAGAACAGCCATTTCAAATGTGAAATGTGGGTACATTAGTAACCGGTGTAACCGCCAGAATTTTGAATGCAAGCATGCAAACGTGCATGCATTGTGTCGTACAGGTGTCGGATATCAGTTTGTGGGATGGAGTTCCATGCCTGTTGCACTTGGGCGGTCAATGCAGGGACGGTTAATGCTGGTTGTGGATGACACTGGAGTTGTCGTCCAATGATGTCCCATACGTGCTCGATTGGAGAACGATCTGGTGATCCAGCAGGCCAAGGCAACATGTCGACACTCTGTAGAGCATGTTGGGTTACAACAGCGGTATGAGGGCGAGCGTTATCCTGTTGGAAAACACCCCCTTGAATGCTGTTCATGAATGGCAGCACAACAGGTTGTATCACTAGACTGACGTACAAATTTGCAGTCAGGGTCGTGGAATAAACACGAGAGTGCTCCTGCTGTCAAACGAAATTGCTCCCCAAACCATAACTCCAGGAGTAGGCCCTGTGTGTCTAGGCCGCAGACAGGTCACTAGCAGGCGTTCACCTGGCCTCCTTCTAATCAACAAACGGCTATCACTACGACCAAGGCAGAACCGGCTTTCATCAGAAAACACAACAGATCTCCACTCCGTCCTCCAATGAGCTCTAGCCTGACACCACTCACGTCGCAAACGGCAGTGGTTTGGAGTCAGTGGAATGCACTGTACAGGACGTCTGGCTCGGAGCTGCCCTTGAAGTAACCAATTTGTAACAGTTTGTTGTGTCACTGTGGTGTCAACTGCAGATCGAATTTCATCTGCAGACGCAGTACGATTAGCCACAGCCATACGCCGAATACGACGGCCTTCCCTCTCAGTAGTACCACGTGGCCGCCCGGAACCTGGTCTTCTTGAGGCAGTACCTTTTCTTGACCACTGCCGCCAATACTCATGCACAGTGGATACATTCCTGCCAAGTCTTTCAGCAATATCACGGAAAGAAAACCCACCTTCTCGTAGCCCTACAACACGACCTCATTCAAACTCAGTGAGCTGTTGATAATGGCTTCTTCGTCTTCTCAGAGGCATCCTTGACTAACATTAACCCACTACGTCAAATCTCAACTAAAATAACGATCACGAACCTTACAGCGCTTATTTAAAGCAAACCACATTTGCATGTTCATAATGTCGCTACTAGCGCCTACACTTACGCGAGTAACTCGAAATTTGAATTGATGTCATCTTTCAGATGTATAAACACGCCTACCAAATTTCGTTTATCTAGCAGCTCTTTCCTAGTGTTGGGATTTTTTTTCCCATCAGTGTATAACTAAGCCAACTACTAAACATATCCATGTAAAAATAGAATCTGTTACTTTGAAACTCTTGAGACTTAAAGAATATTGAAAGAATTGCTTAACAATACAGTTTCTCGCATCCAATGGATTAAAAAACCTCGTGTATCATTTATGTGTTATATTTATTTTTAAATGTTTATTTAAATATTAAATAAATAATTTTATGTGAATTCAGGTATTATTAATATCTGAAAATATAAAGAACTCAAAGAATTTATCACTAACCTGCTTGATGGGGAAAATATTTTCATATAATTTCTTCTAAGATTTCTAACTAAAAGATAAGTTTAAAAATGCGTGCTAAAAAGAGGGAAAACAGCATGGAATAAATAGTGAAACCTTTGTGAAATTTCATTTATTCGAAAAAGAACATTAATTTAAACAAAATTTTCAAATTAATTATACATGTGTTATATAAGAGAGAATTTCCAGTAAAACGTACAATAGGAATATTAATAGGTGAATTCGTAATATGTATTCATAAAAAATACAAGAAAGTTATCCTGACATTCATGATTAATCAACATTGCTATCTTTGGTCCTTAAGAGTTTTATAAAGAAAAACAGAAAAAAAAAAGAAAGAAAACGTTTAATATATTGAGTGGTCATTCCATTCGCAGACTAATATCTGATTTCTTGTTCATTTTATAGTATAAAGCTGCAATTAGTAAAAGGTTCTAAATAATGCATTTTTTTTGCTTTTGTGAGAATTGATGAAAATAATTACGAAATTGAAATTTTTATATTCTTTCTTGGTCCTATGTTCAAATGTTGAAAACATCATTTGATGCTCTAACGTTTAAATAAATAAGTTTAATAATTTGGCCATTAAAATTGTCCAAATGTGATAAAAATTAGTACATCAATCAATAATGGATCTTTTCAATAACCACCACAGGAAATATATGTCAATAAACACATGGCAGATAGATTCATCAAGAGGAAATTACTGATTGGATGAAAATAATAAAACTTGTAGCCTTATAACGAGATTAGGAGAGTTATAAGGTGTCTCAGGAGTATTTAAATCTTAGAAAGTTGTGTTTTTCTTCACTTTAAAAATATCAGTATAACATTATTTTGCTACAAGATGTTTCCAGAAAAGAAAATCGTTTGCTTTATTGCAGAGAAAGTTCTGATTTGTTCTGATTCACGAATGCACATTTTATTTTTGCTGACTTATTGGCAATCAGCAGAAATGTATTTTACATGTCTTTGATTATTGTGTCGATTGCGTATTAAGTTATAGAAAAGTTTTCAAAAATCGAGCATCTCGTGAATGATTCCCATTTTTTCATTTGCTTCCTTAATGCTACGAACACTAAATCATTAATGTTTGTTGACAAATTTATGAACTTTAAAGTCCAAAGACGATAAATGATTCGATGGTAAGGTTTTGGTTGCGAATTTTCAATGAAGGACATACAAATATTCATAATGATGAGTGACGGTAGTCTTTGATTGATGATGATTCTCTTAAAGAGCTTTGAGAAAAAAAAAGAAAAACTTACTATTCTTAAGATAAATGCATTGATAGAATTCTATTATTTAGAGTACTATAAATACATTTTATATGAATTTTATCATTTCTGATGGTAACTTTTAACAACTGCAATAAACAACTAGTGGTAACATAATGGTGACAACTATGTTGAAATATAGCCAAAGCACTGAACTTCATTATCAAATAATTTTTTTCTTCCTATAATTTCTACATTTTACAGTTGCATGACGGAATTTTGTTTCAGAATGAATCTCAAATTTAGTTTCATAATATTCAGGATATAACTAATAAAATCTTGAAATTGTATAATAGTCTTTAAAGTTTTTAAATAGAAAACTTCTTGCCTAAACACTTAACTGAGAAGGTGAAAATTTAGGACTTTATCTGGGGAGTGACTGTATACGCGACTTCCTTTTATTTCACACTCAAATTCAATTTTCTATTGAAAGTATTAGAATGATACTCAGCCAATATATCCTGCAGATATTTTTTTTGGTATATAAATATGATTTAGATTTTTTTCAAAACTTATTATCATTCAATAAAATAATTGATTTTGAACATATATTTTCTTATATTGCATGTTAAAAATAATTTTTGAAAAAACATGTTATGTTCTACTTTTTAAACCATATTTGTCTTCTGGTAAAGAAATATAAGGAAAAATTCAACAAATATGTGGAAAATAAAAATGATTTTATATGTAGAAACTTCTAAAAATTCGAAGCATGGTTCTGAAAATTATTTGAAACATGCAGGTTAAGTGTTAGTATGAAAATCAGAATTAGAATTCTGTAGACATTCTACCTGGTATATCAATATATTTTAGACTTTTTTTAAAAATACATTATCGTTTGAAAAATTAATATTTAAACATACATATCAGAAACAGTCGAATGCAAACATGCACCGAAAAAGTCTTCTGTACATTTATCCTCATCGCTAAAAACACTTTCTACTTCATTTAAAAATCTCTGGTACTCTGCTTTATAAAAAGAATCAACAAGTTAGATGATATTTCGAGGACCAAGCTCTAGAGCAATTTGCTAAGCTTTGTATAATACTGGAATACTAAAAGGTAGGCGACATCTCACAGACGTTGTGCAAAGAAGTAGTTAAAGTATTTTTAAAAGCGTCTTCTTAAACCGGTTGAAAAAGTGCACATGTAGTGAAGGTCAAAAAACAGGAAATTACAAGGTAAATCCTTTCGATTCAACTGAAGATAGAACAAGGGTAACAGAAAATCCATCCTTAGGGGTCTTAGATACCGTACCACCCAGTTGAAGGTTAAAAACAAATAATTTCATACATTAATGTAAAAACCGTCGTATTTTGTATTTGAATTGTTCATATTTTTAGCTTAAAGTACTAACATTTTAGCCAGAAACTGTTATTTACGCAAAAATCTGGTTACGGAAATGTTTATCTGGTTACGGAAATGTTTATTCAATATACGGAAATGCAAGGTAAACGAAATGTAAAACACAAGATTCGAAAAATCTAAAAAATTTTAGATTTAAACTTACAACATTCCAGACAGCAGGCAGAAAACGGATCACAAATAATGTTCATTTTTGGCTCAACACTTACCTGAAATAACAAAAAAAAAAAAAAAAATTATTACTTACAATATATAATGTATTACAAAAATTACTGAAACAAATTTCATCTTAAATGAAATGTTTTAATCAAAGTACTGAGTAGCTCAAAATAGTGATAACAAAAGAAAAAAAGTAGAAATTTATATAAAGTAGAATTGCAGAAAAAGAGAAATCATACCACGTTTTATACATAATATGTCAAAGAATTATACAATTAGCAGTGGTGGATGATTAAATTAAATATTTCATGCAGAACGCATTTACCAAAATTATTTATAGGCTTCAAGTTTCTTTATGAAATAATATATTTCCTCCAAATTATTCTTTATTGATAATAATCTTGACATTAATCTGATCGTTGTTATAATATTAAACTACTTAATAAAAAATCAGTATTCAAATAAATGTTATTAGATGATGAAAATATCACGATGAATTTATTTTATAATTTAATATTTTTTGCTTACTTTTAATAGATTAATTTCGTATTGAAGTTATAGCACAGTAATGTTGTGATGATTCTGATGACTTAATTATATGACGTCGAAAAATGTAAGCATTTTTTTTTTAGATTTGAGTGACTGATTATAATATTAGTAAGGCTTCCCTAGATAATCTATGCTAAAATAAGGTATCAGATATGTAACCTGAAATCGGAATTCTATCACCAGAGCAGCGAGGTCTGCTCAGTCTGATCTCAACATTGCAATTTTTTGGCAAAACATTGATATGTTTATCTATAATAATAAAGTTCAATGTGTGTGTGTGTGTGCGCGTGCGTGCGTGCGTGTGTGTGTGTGTGTTGGCGCTCTACAGGCCCGACCGTTTGACCTACAGCTACCAAATTTGGTACATGTATACCTTGGAGGTGGGGAATGTGCATCTCGGAGCCCTTTTTTCGAATTTTAAATTACAATTTGAATTAATTAAAATTTAAGCGAAATTTCGACGTTTTTCCGCAATAACTTCCGAAAATATAATCGGACAAACATGATTTTAACATCAATTTAAAGATTAAAAATTAGCTTTCTAATGGTGTCAGTGTTTTAATGTATAACTCAAGCTTCTAATTTTAACGAATTTTTAAAGAAATATTTTAACCATGTTTTTTTATCACGTGACTGGATAAATAAAACAGTGCCGGAAGTTCAAATTAAAAAACAACTATCATCGCAAATCAAATCTAAAGAAATACAACTTTCAGCACGCGACTGGATAAAATAACAAATATAAAATGTGATATCTTCTAAAAAAATAAATGCAAGGCAAAGGATTCTATGATCATTTGCAATATCTGTATCATTAATTCCATAAATTATCTTTATTTACAGTAAACCTGATTGAATTTAGACAGGATATGCATTGGAATCCCGACTTAATGGCATATTTCTATAATCGTTTGCAATATCTGTATCATTAATTTAATAATTTTTTCCCTTTTTCACTTTCTTTAAAAAACATATTCAACATTTTGGCAGTATCACCGAAAAAAACATTTTTAATATTTTGGAAGCATAATCGATAAATTATTAGATATTAAACTCAAAATGTTTTTCCGAATAAAGTTACCGACTCTTTAACAACTAATAACGGTATCTTTTAACTTAAACTATTTCTTAAATTTTGGCTAATGAATATGTGATTTAATAGAAAATTTTAGAAATCATTACTCATGGCGATCCAGCTGGTCGCCAAAGGCGGCTAGTATAAAATAATAGCAAAATACAAGTACCAATACAATCTTCGAAGTACGTTACAATTTCCCCATACAAATAAATTATGTAAAAATCATTTCTTAAAGTGGGTTATTATATGTATATGGAGAAAAAAATGATTGCCTAGTCAGATGTTTTAAAAGAAGTAATCTTTAAAATCTATAATAACCTTTTTTAGTTAAAATCGACCAGAAAAAAATATAATGGAGACAAATTTGGTCCCTCTTCATGCAGGAGAAGACATCAAAGGCAGAAAAATTATCCTCTCATTTTTAAATGCTGTCATTGAAGTAATTAGCGTCATTATTCCCTAACGCGCTGCTGCATTTCAGTAAAGGTTATTATTTTAATGGACTCAAAATTTTAAGACGTCTAGAAGAAATTTTCTTATGAATGTATAACTTAATCACGATAAAAGAAATTACTCAGGGTAACAAAAGCAAATTCATGCACATTTTCACTAACTATTAACCCTTTCTAGTTATGAGGAATAATGTTTTCTGCCTAAATGTGCTTAGTTGGGGAATACTTGGAGTCGATGGTTTTTCACCTGCAAGATATTGCTATTTATGAAACAGATGACATTTGAAATTAGATAATAAAACTGGAAATGACATATTAAATTTATATATAAAGTTAGTAGTGCTGTAAAGTATGGTGAAATCAAGAAAAAAGCATGCAGAATAAATAAAAAAAGATTATTTGAGCTTATTTCGCTTCTTAACATTATTTCATATATCAATACAGGATTTGATATACGAGTCTTCCGTAAACTGACAAATTGATTTTATATGTAAATCTTGTATTGACTGATAAATTAATTTCATATACGACTAATCAATAAACTGCTTTTACCTATGAATATTCGATAGACAAACTTCATATAATCTTATACTGACAGACTGGTTGCTTTCACATAATCTTGGAGTGATCGGTAGACTAAGGATGAGCCAGAACTTTGTGAGTGTTTCTTAGCCTTCTGAATTTTATCAGTTAGCTGTTTTTTATTTACAAAAGCAATAAATTTAAAACTTTAAAAATAATATCAGATTTTTATAACTCACTTTAGCTAATATTAATATAGAATATCGGCATCAGAAAATGTCAAGACATTAATTAACCTATACAATTACTTTTATTTTAAATATTTATAAAAATTATGTATACATTAAAAGTGAGTCATAAAAATAATAAATATTTGCAATTATTTTATTAAATAATATATGTTTACATTAAATGATTAAAATGCATTTGAAATACTAACTGGCAGGCTTATCAATTTTCACAAACTCATCTGTCGATTTAATCATTATATTCTGAACATAATAATCCCAATGTAATTTAATAATGATTAAATATTTATGTATGAATTTTCAAAAATGCATTTGCATTTTCGGTCTTTCTTCATTATAAGATATTTATAGTTAAGCCTTCAATTAGATTAACTCTCAGAAATCTGCAATTTTTTTTTAGTTACAGAAATCAAGTGTACAGAATAGGAAACAATTTAGTGTACAGAATAGGAAACAATTTAGTGTACAGAACAAGAAATTCGACTAACTCAATAATGTATAGCTAACGTTTCTTCTATTTCTCAACAAAACTGGAAGAGCGTAAGAAATTCACATCACTTTTAGACACAAACACTGCAGCAGCAAGCAACAACTCGCTATGGGAGCTACATTCTCGCATTTCTTAGTGTTATATCAGAAATACATTAAGTAGTTAGATAGAAGCTATTTATTTCTTAACGGTTTATTTGCTATCAAATTTTGAATAATAATTATACATCTCCAGAGTTTAAAGCTCACTATTCCTACCTTTATATTCATGAACCATATAGTAATTCAACCAAATACACATCGAATGTGCTAGATTAAAGTACCATTAATTTAAACTATTTCGACTTTGAAACTAAATTTTAATTCTTGATTAATCATCAAATAAAACAGCACAGCAGATCCGATTTCATTCACTGATTTTTCTGATTCTTTGTAAACAGTATGGAAAGACACTTGTTGCAGATTCAACAATTGGAAAACCTTGAAATATGGTTATTTTTTCGTACGGATTTGAAATAAAAACGAATCTGTCGCCATAGAGGGCAGACATTTGGAAGTGCCGATATTTTCCTGAGAATATTCATAGATATCAAATAGTTTCATGGAAGACCAACTTTTTGGTTGCATTTTTATACTCTAGAACTATTATTAGTATATGTATATAGATAACATACATAAGTCTTTCTGAAAGATGACGCTATACGAGTCAACAAAAGAGGTAAATGCACCAGTTTAGGACGTTGCACTCTTTCTTACTACTTCATATCTTTTTTTATATATATCATATTTTAGCACTAAATTATGATTTGCAGCTGCCAAACAGGCGTAAATAACTGCTTATTTTGCCAGCTGGAGACAAGCAATGCTCATAACATGTGAAGATGAATTTCAATCCCAACGGAAATGAGTGACTCACTTCCTGGATTCATCAATTTGCTTCGTACTTCTACCTTGCGCTGGTCGATGCACAATAAGGCCAATGTATCATGATATATATTTGTTTAATTTGTAAATTTTATTATTGGTATTCTTCATGGCTGGCTGACTTTCATTAATTAGTAATGTTTTAACACTTTGATTTAAAGTAAATTTGGCAATGCTTATTAAGACACGCACCAAAGATTTAAACAACGATTGTAGTTTCATCGGTGTATTTTCGCAGATTTTCCAATAAAATTCTTATCTTACCCCATAAAACTATAAATCCTGCTTTGATGGCAATGGCGAATAAATTAAAAAATATAGATCTTTGGCATGAATCTAGCATTTTTAAAAATCTATAGGGCGAATATGTGCTTTAAAAAATTTTTATCTCTGTAATTGAAATCAGAATTTGATACTAAATGGCAGATGTAACGAAAAGATCATACCGAATTTCATTGATTTAAGTTATTGTGCTTGAGATTATTGCATTTACATACATCCAAAAATACAAATCGACAAACGATCGACTGGACAATTTTAACTCTAAATTTGCTACAAATATATGTCGTAGATACTGAGTAAACTTTATGTGTCTAGTTCTTTAAAGTTTGTAGTTACAAAGTTCACTTGTATTTTAACAACAGGGCGGATATATTTTTTCCGAATGTTTGCTTAAATTTGAGAGACGTTTATAAAGTTTATGAAACATGTTTAAAGCTTATTTTCCAAAGTTCAGCTGTTTATCTCAAAGCTTTTATAATTTATATTGTTCACAGATAAGCAAATATAGCCACAATGATAAAAAAAAAGGTTTTTGTCAAATTAATGGAGGCCTGAAATAAAAAAAATCTATTAAAATATCGAGTTTAAATTTTAAATGATTACAGCACTTTTTCTATAGATCAGTGGTGGGGAAACTTTTTTTAAGACGGGCCATTTGTAATAACTAGACGATCGCAGCGGGCCATAGAATAATGCTTAATCGTTAAAAAAATTTATGTGTTCTATAAACTTATACATATTTTATTACATACACTTATTATTTTAATAGTAAAAAAGCAAAAGGTAAGAAAATTATAAGCACAAAATATAAAATGAATTTAGTGTAGCTCTTGATGTGAAGTATTATCACTTTATTTTCTGGTGTCATTACTGGTTGATGGTGCATGAGAAAAATGAAATTGAAACTGTTTTATCAAAATTTCATCATAGTCCGGTTCCATTTGCGAAGCAGAAATTCTTAAAACTGATGAAAGATGCTCATCTGTAATTCTGTTTCTTAAAGAATTCCTAAGAAGAGGAGTCAGCTGTTTGGGTCGGATGGATTTGTCCAGAATACTATTGTGTTTTGAATATCGCCGCAGGTAGTTTTTATGCGGGTCGTCACATTACGAAGTAAGAATGCGTTCAAACATTCTCACGACGGCACTCTTAAACGGGCCGGATTAAACCTTTCCGCGGGCCGTAGTTTCCCCATCACTGCTATAGATCGTACATGAAAATATGAAAAATTGCGGTTTATACTGAGCGCAATAAAACTATTTTCGTTCAGCATCCAGTACTAGTTTATGGAGAATATTGACACTCAGTGGTATAGCCATATTACAGACTTTCCATCCCGCCCAAAGGCACTCGGAAATATACTGAATGACCGGACCGCAGTTACAGCAACAATGATGGGAACTGTGGTGAAGTCTTAAGAGCCATCACCGGCCACGGTACAACCTTCCCTGTAGGAAGTACGTCTGGTCATCAATGCGAGAAGTCAAACCCTCACCTTTATTGTACCCACCGGGTTGGTGAGATCCAACCTCCATGCAAGAAGTATCTCATCCTCAATCACGAGGTGCCTCCCCAAGGGGTTCACTGAGTAGTATAAGTTAGAAAGTATTTTCTTTACCATTCTTTACGGGATGGTATTCACCAAATAATATAGATACTTGCCAGATATCCATCGTCCACAGTAGAAAACATATGACATTTAAAATATATAATAAAACAGCTATACAAAATTCCTAAGTTTTAGTAGGAAGATTTTAGTATACAGAATGCGCAAAAATAATCAAACTTTGCGCCAAAGAATATGTACGTGAGATTCTAGTAGAAAAGAAGGGCAATCTCTGACCTTACAAAACACAAAAGAAAATTAATGTCGCCACGCAGATGTAAGACGTGCATTGTTTGTGCATTCCAGAGCATCACGTTTACTTATTTGATCTGTGTCATCTGTAGTTAGATTGCATAAAAGGAATTCAATTCTCTTTTCAGAAAATATTATGAAAAGATGTAAAGGAATTCCTAGAAGACCAGATTTCATTTTGAAACTTTTATTGATGCGATAATAAATATAAAAGGCATGCCATTATACAAACTTTTCAGAAAAATGTATTTAAGTTTCTGAAATAGTAATGGAACAATAATTTCAAGCCAAGTTTCAATATGTAAAGAAAATTGTTGTCACCGATCAAAATAAAACAGCAGTCAAAAAAATTCATACACGCATGTAAGTAGATTTAGATAGAGAAAATTTCTGAATATTCTGGAAATAAAGGAATTCATATAATCATGTTTATCACAGTCGTAATGTTTTTTTCTTCTAGAAGCTAAAAATTATTTCACCGCACTAAATTAAACGTAAACTAGAAAGTTATTTATTCATTGAGCCATTATGCGATCACTGAATCGCTAAGTACTGGCAGGATTAATGTGGTTGACCATAGCCTAATCCACTAGGCAGGTAAGCCACGGACCAATTCTCCAGGATCATTAGGCATTTAAGACATTAGAACCCCTTCTCAGACTCTAGGAATACGTGTACTTAGAATAGTTTTGGATCCGTCTCATCATTCCCACATAATAAATATTACAGAAAGATCCATCAAATATTTAGTTTGATTTCATCCAATTTAACTTCCATAACTTTTTTTGTGAATAATTGTACAATTAAAATATTTAGCAAGAAAAAACATTCACTTATAAAATTAACAAGTAATATTTAAAAAAATTAATGTCAATTCCTACTTATGTGAACCAAGGAAAATTTTATTTACTTTTTATTGAATAATTATAATCTATATCTATACTTATAATAAAGCTCAATGTGTGTTTGGGTGTTGGCGCTCTACAAGCCAGACCGTTGGAACTACAGCTACCAAATTTGGTACATGTATACCTTGGAGGTCGGGAATGTGCACCTCGGAGCCCTTTTTTCGAATTTTTAATTAGAATTTGCATTAATTAAAATTTAAGCGAAATTTCGACGTTTTTCCGCTATAACTTCTGAAAATATTACTGCACAAACATGATTTTTACATCAATTTAAAGGTTAAAAAATTAGCTTTCTAATGGTATCAGTGTTTTAATGTATAACTTAAGCCTCTATTTTTAACGAATTTTTAAAGAAATATTTTAATTATGTTTTTTTTTTGAGCACGTGACTGGATAAAATAAAAGAAAACAATGACGGAAGTACAAAAAAAAACTATCATCGTAAATCAAGTCTAAAGAAATGCAATTTTCAGCACGTGGCTGGATAAAATAAAAGAAATATAAAATGTGATATTTTCTAAAAAAATAAATGCAAAGCAAAGGATTCTATGATATTTTGCAATATCTAAATAATTAATTCAATAAATCTTCTTTATTTACGGTAAACCTGATCGAATTTAGACAGGATATGCATTGAAATCCCATCTTAATGGCATATTTCTATTATCGTTTGCAATATCTGTATCATTAATTCAATACTTTTTTTTCATTATAAAATGTGATAGTTTCTAAAAAAATAAATGCAAAGCTAAGGTTTTTATAAAATCTGCAAAAGCACGTCAAAGAAAAAAATTAGGTTTTATCACCGTGTTGCCATCATTTTGACGAAAGTTCAAATAAAAAAAATTAAAAAAAACCTATCATCGCAAATTAAATCTGATGAAATGCAACTTTTAGCACGTGACTGGATAAAATAAAATAAATATAAAATGTGATGTTTTCTTTAAAAAATGCATGGCAAAGGATTCTATGATCTTTTGCAATATTTAAATCATTAATTGAATCAATTATCTTCATTTATACAGGATTGAATTTATACAGGATATGCATTCCAATTCCTTTCCAATGGCCAATTTGTAAAATATTATTTATAGGCATATATATTGTTTAATACTATTAATTTGATCTAAATGAAGTAAATAATTACATTTTAGGTTGTTTGAGTCAAACAATGTATTTATGAATAATGAGTTTTAGATTTCTTCATACTTTGCTCTGTGAGCCCTATTTTACAAAATATTTTTATTAATATTTTAAATAAAAGTTGCTACATCAATCAGTCTTCTAAATCAATCATTAAAACTGACTGATTTATAAAATTAAGGAATATTATTAGGAAAACGCGTTCTTTTAGAGCTTTCAGTCCATCATCTTAAAGAAAATATTAATTTCAGGCCAATCAATGCCCGAATTTACTTCAAGGCTAATGAATATGCGATTTAATTGAAAATTTTAGAACCCATTACTCATGGCGAACCAGCTGGTCGCCAAAGGCAGCTAGTTTTATATATAAATGAATCTCAACATTACATTTCTCCAATTTTATTTTTTGAGATAAATCCTTCCTTCTAAACACTAAGCCACAATTGCTAATTCACTCTCGAAAATCATTTGGAAAAAAATTATTTTTAAAGCAACAATTTTCAAAAAATTATCAAAAAAATTGATTTTTGCTATAATTTAACTCATATTCTTCACCTTCAAGTGAAAAATACTAAAATTCTTGCATTTTACAGGTTGAACTATTGTCTGTTGATTTCAATCTTCATTACAGACTGCTAAAACTCTATTTAAAGTATTAAAATTAATTAAATTTAATTAATGCATTCTTATTTGAAAAAAAAACCGTATTAACATCAAGTGTCATCCACTGCAAGTTTTAAAAAATGTATTTGATCTTTCGTCGATAAATAGAAAATATTTCATTAACGATTGAAAATTTGAGCAAAATATAAAAATATACTAGTTGGTACCTGGCGCGTTGCTGCCGAAATAATCTTGTAAATACCGTTTGGAATTTGAAATAGTTATCTTGTTTAATTAAGAATGATATGAAGAATGATATTTATTTTCTTATCAGCAGTGAATACATTAATTGAAATTGAAGGATATATAAAGGAGAATCGTAAATAATATTTATTGTATTTTTATTATTCTATTCTACAAGCAAATATTTATTTATATATATTACATTTGAGTATTCTTTTAGAATTGTAATGCTCGGCGTTCTTTCAAAATGGTAACGAAAGAAGTGATTTATTATATCTCATGATTCGTTTAATATTTGCTCAGAATTTTCATTTCATATTAAAAAATGTAATTAAAGTATTTTTTTAATTGATTAAAGATAGAAAATATATGTATACTGTAAAATCTTTAATGTAGTTGAAAAGATAATTTTTTGAAAATTAAGATGGTGCAAAATTATTTGTACTATAATGATTTCGAAAGTTACTGCAAAAAACACTAAAATTTTATTAAATGGTTTGAAAATCCCAAACCTGCAGGATTGGTTCCTCTAAAACTTCTAACACACTCTCTAATAAAATTATTACCTAAGAGAACGCCTTACTCGCATTTACGTGATATAGCTTGGGATTAACGGTTAACTTAAATTTAGAATCATTACTGATTCTGTTGTGTCTCCTTGGCGAGTTATTTGGAGGTTAATTCAAGGTTAATAGATGCGGTAAATAGATCTGAAAAATTTTATACTTTAGATAGTTTTACTATGCTTAAAACATTCCCGTAACTGCAAGTAATAAGTATTCAAAGTTTTATCGCAATCGGATGAGCGGTACGGCA
>JAPMOQ010061158.1:438899-450936 GCA_026543055.1 Argiope trifasciata
ATTTTGCAATATCTAAATAATTAATTCAATAAATCTTCTTTATTTACGGTAAACCTGATCGAATTTAGACAGGATATGCATTGAAATCCCATCTTAATGGCATATTTCTATTATCGTTTGCAATATCTGTATCATTAATTCAATACTTTTTTTTTCATTATAAAATGTGATAGTTTCTAAAAAAATAAATGCAAAGCTAAGGTTTTTATAAAATCTGCAAAAGCACGTCAAAGAAAAAAATTAGGTTTTATCACCGTGTTGCCATCATTTTGACGAAAGTTCAAATAAAAAAAAATTAAAAAAAAAAACCTATCATCGCAAATTAAATCTGATGAAATGCAACTTTTAGCACATGACTGGATAAAATAAAATAAATATAAAATGTGATGTTTTCTTTAAAAAATGCATGGCAAAGGATTCTATGATCTTTTGCAATATTTAAATCATTAATTGAATCAATTATCTTCATTTATACAGGATTGAATTTATACAGGATATGCATTCCAATTCCTTTCCAATGGCCAATTTGTAAAATATTATTTATAGGCATATATATTGTTTAATACTATTAATTTGATCTAAATGAAGTAAATAATTACATTTTAGGTTGTTTGAGTCAAACAATGTATTTATGAATAATGAGTTTTAGATTTCTTCATACTTTGCTCTGTGAGCCCTATTTTACAAAATATTTTTATTAATATTTTAAATAAAAGTTGCTACATCAATCAGTCTTCTAAATCAATCATTAAAACTGACTGATTTATAAAATTAAGGAATATTATTAGGAAAACGCGTTCTTTTAGAGCTTTCAGTCCATCATCTTAAAGAAAATATTAATTTCAGGCCAATCAATGCCCGAATTTACTTCAAGGCTAATGAATATGCGATTTAATTGAAAATTTTAGAACCCATTACTCATGGCGAACCAGCTGGTCGCCAAAGGCAGCTAGTTTTATATATAAATGAATCTCAACATTACATTTCTCCAATTTTATTTTTTGAGATAAATCCTTCCTTCTAAACACTAAGCCACAATTGCTAATTCACTCTCGAAAATCATTTGGAAAAAAATTATTTTTAAAGCAACAATTTTCAAAAAATTATCAAAAAAATTGATTTTTGCTATAATTTAACTCATATTCTTCACCTTCAAGTGAAAAATACTAAAATTCTTGCATTTTACAGGTTGAACTATTGTCTGTTGATTTCAATCTTCATTACAGACTGCTAAAACTCTATTTAAAGTATTAAAATTAATTAAATTTAATTAATGCATTCTTATTTGAAAAAAAAACCGTATTAACATCAAGTGTCATCCACTGCAAGTTTTAAAAAATGTATTTGATCTTTCGTCGATAAATAGAAAATATTTCATTAACGATTGAAAATTTGAGCAAAATATAAAAATATACTAGTTGGTACCTGGCGCGTTGCTGCCGAAATAATCTTGTAAATACCGTTTGGAATTTGAAATAGTTATCTTGTTTAATTAAGAATGATATGAAGAATGATATTTATTTTCTTATCAGCAGTGAATACATTAATTGAAATTGAAGGATATATAAAGGAGAATCGTAAATAATATTTATTGTATTTTTATTATTCTATTCTACAAGCAAATATTTATTTATATATATTACATTTGAGTATTCTTTTAGAATTGTAATGCTCGGCGTTCTTTCAAAATGGTAACGAAAGAAGTGATTTATTATATCTCATGATTCGTTTAATATTTGCTCAGAATTTTCATTTCATATTAAAAAATGTAATTAAAGTATTTTTTTAATTGATTAAAGATAGAAAATATATGTATACTGTAAAATCTTTAATGTAGTTGAAAAGATAATTTTTTGAAAATTAAGATGGTGCAAAATTATTTGTACTATAATGATTTCGAAAGTTACTGCAAAAAACACTAAAATTTTATTAAATGGTTTGAAAATCCCAAACCTGCAGGATTGGTTCCTCTAAAACTTCTAACACACTCTCTAATAACACTCTCTATTATTACCTAAGAGAACGCCTTACTCGCATTTACGTGATATAGCTTGGGATTAACGGTTAACTTAAATTTAGAATCATTACTGATTCTGTTGTGTCTCCTTGGCGAGTTATTTGGAGGTTAATTCAAGGTTAATAGATGCGGTAAATAGATCTGAAAAATTTTATACTTTAGATAGTTTTACTATGCTTAAAACATTCCCGTAACTGCAAGTAATAAGTATTCAAAGTTTTATCGCAATCGGATGAGCGGTACGGCAGCGTATGAGACATACAGACGTAAAATCTTTCATTTTTATATTGTTATATATATATATATATATATATATATATATGATTAACCATTAAATCATTTAAAATGAATTAAAAAAGAGAAAAACATTCCTCTAAAACTTCTCTCAGACTCTCTAATAAAATTATTATCTCAGAGAACGCCTTCCTACCATTTACGTGATATAGCTTGGGATTAACGGCTAACAGAAAATGAAGAGAATCTCTAATAATACTGTTACCTCAGAACGACTTACTAGCATTTACGTGATATAGCCTTCTCACGAATTCTAGCCTTCAAGTTAAACACTTTTTTGACTTTATTGTTTCATTTTAAATTTCAACTTAGCTACAAATGCATAACACTCGCTGATGGCTTCCTTTATTCACCAGAAACAGCACGAAAACATGAATTCAAGACGGAGAAAGAGAGAAATAAGTAGTATTTCGTCGAAAGTTACATTAAAATACATTTTTAAATATAAAACTAAACTAAACATTGCACTACCAAAGTGGATATTTGCTTTATTTTTCAGGTTTGGATGCATTCGTATGGTAATGAATACGTTTGTATATGATGATTACTTCAAGCAAGAGTTTCTGGACGAATAAAACGAGTTCAATCTGAGAACTCAAATAATTCTGTCTTGACAAGTACATGGATTTGAATGCTAATTCAGAATTCACTGAATTATTTAGCAGATGGTACAAGTCCTAGATTGTTAGCCATGAATTTAAAGTGGAAAACAGAACGCAATATTCTTTGATGATAGTTCTTAGAAATGGCAATAAACATTATGTTTCTATCTGTGGGTTGATGTCGATTTAAAGAACCGAGTGTTAGAACTTCTCACAAACACTGTTAATGAAAATTAATCTGCATATGCTTTTGCAAGAGGACGATTCATAATACATATTTTATAATAGTATTTTAAGACGAATACTTTAACAAAAAAGATACATTACTTACTGTAATTTATCATGTGGAGCAGTTGGAAATAAAATCTTATTTTAACTGAAAGCTCCAACAACTACTAATAAAAAATTAAAAAATAGTTTTGTCATTTTTTTGTCTCATCCATTAATTACATTAATGCACATTACAATCTTCACTGAATTCTAATGGGTGATTGCGAGAACAGAATAACTGCGCATGCGTTGAATCCAAAACAAAGAAAACTTAACGAGAGAAGCAATAGACCGACATACTTGAGTACAAAACATTAAGCAGAAATATGTATTCTGGAAACATAGTCAAAAATGGAGGTCCCTGTTTTCGAGTGCTATGAATCGATACATTGGAATATATCAGAGAGTCTCAGAATATCTGCGGAGATGACATCGTGACATTTCAGAAGACATTCGATGTATGAATTTTCGAACACATTCAATGTATAAATCATTTAATATATAGCTCCGACCTTATGTCATCAAACATCCATTTTTGTCCGATGTTGAACTTATGACTATTAAATCGTTACTTCGAGGGATGGATTCAAACGAATATAAGTAACTCAAGAATTTAATTAAATGTCTTTAAATTTCAGAACAGGTTGTTATTCCAGTTCCACCGAATTTTACGGTCTAGCCGACCGTCGCAACAATTCTAATAAAATTGTAACCCTTTCTATCACCTATTAATATGATGAATTTAGCTGATGATTAGTCACTAATATATATCACGAAAACTTCGTGAAACTGATTTCACGCATGGCAGATATATTAATATCAGTGATGAGCATGAGAAGAAATAGCCAATGGTTTGTCATTTGTTATAGCTATAGATTTTCTTTTCAGACAAATGAAAGATCCATTTTAATGAAATTAGGAAACTATAAAATGCTTTCTCAAATCTGTATAGCTTTCGCTTTAATTCTTCAAGAAAATTTGAAAACGTGGAATTTTTAAGCTCATCCATTCAATTTTTAAGATGTAAATTGAGTTTCCATTAATTTAATTACATTTTTTAACTCGAACTGGATTTTTTAGTTGGATATGAAGGTGTAATTCCTTTTTTTATCTGTTGACACTCTATTTCATCACTTTTAATACCTAAATCGTCGCATGACTCAAATCTACCTCATCGGTGATGCTTATATGTGATCATATGAGTCGCACATGCTTCAAATGTATATATCTATAAGGTACAAATTGTTTATAACATGTTTCAACAATATTTAGTATTATAATAATCAGTTTCTTAATTGGACCTGCGATATATTTTTATTATTTCATAAATAATAAAAAATGTAAATGTGTTATTAAATCAATTATTATGCATTGATTTAATTACACATTTAAACCTTAAAAAATTAATATTTTAATACACAAGCTGAGCTTGATGAATATAAAGGAGTAATTTTTCTTAATTGTTGTTATTTAATTCCATCACTTTTAATGCATGAACTGTCACATGACGCAAATACATATCATAAGTACATATTGTATTTTTTCGGGTCATATGAATCACACATGCTTCACTTGTATGCATGTATAATGTCAATTATTATATTGTCCCAGTAAGTCCAAACAATATTTGTATTATGGAATAAACTAACTGACCAGCGCTGCGATATTTATTGATTCACAAATTTTCTTCTTAATGCAAAAAGAACGAGAGCAAAGTTCCTTGAAATTTACCGAAAACTGAGCATATAATTAATTTAGTTTTAAAAGTATGTTTTACTATACACAGCAATTTTGATGATATTAACAGTTTATAACACTAGTTACTGTATGCGTCTCTAACAGAAAATGCAATGTTATTTGATTATATTCTCGGAGTAACAGCACATTCCTTCCTTCATTTCCTTTCAAACAGAAAACATTCGTTACTATTCTGTTCTGTACTATTATACTACATAATGCTTTTAGGGGTAATGGATTTAACGAATCCAAGCAACTCAAGAATTTGATTAAATGTCTTTAGATTTCAGAATGGGTTGCAATTCCAATTCCGCCGAATTTTACGGTCTAACCGACCATCACATTTAACAAGCTCGCATCGATTCTAATAGGACTGCAACCCCCATCTAACGCGCATTAAATAACTTTGTGTGAGAAACGTACGATTTGTAAGATAGAAAGTTTGCAGCGTGATGAGTTTAATAGGAAATTTAAAATTAGAAACTGTTCGTCGAATATCTTCCGATTTCCAATAAGTCTCTTTCTAGCTCTGCTATGATTTTAATCCAATATATTGGTGAATTTCATAAAAGAATTCTCCTTATTTAGAATTCTGTAAAATCATTCAGAGTTATTTTAAATGAAATCGCATTGCATCTAATCAATTTATGAACTAACATAGACGGTTGAAATTATTCAACATTTAAATTACACGTTTCTAAATAAGGTGGGACTAAAGAAAAAGAACAATAAAATATTTTTTATTATTTTCAATGTGATTTAATTCCTTATTGGACAGTGAGATGCTGTGGGAAAATGATACATTACTTTATCCTTGAAATGCAGATTTAGGGTTTATACCCAATAAATATGTCATCTAAAGAGATAAAAACATTTTTTTTTCAATCCCTACTATTAGTTCACACTCTTCCGATATATATTTTTTATACATCGTTTAAATTCCCAGTAATTAATAAAATACTTTTTATTCATCCACTCAAGTTCAAATACAATCTTTTAAACTTGTGGATGATGGAGATAATACAGTTTTTTCCCGTATTAATTTAATTAGTAAATTTAATTGACTTTTAATACTTTAAATAGAGTTTTAGTAATTTGTAACGAAAATTGATATAATAGGCAGTAGCTCGATCAGTAAAATGCAAGGATTTCATTATTTTTCATGTGAAGTTGAAGAATGAAGTTGAGCTCAATTCTTGCGAAAATCGTTTTTTAAATATATTTCTTGATACTTAATTTTTTTTGATAATTATTTAATAAATAACCAAGACAATTTTCTTTGGTGACCTGAGAAGGACTTAAATTGATATTTTTAAATATCACCTTTTTTGCAAAATACAAAATGTCGCAATCATTTCCCCTTCAAAACATTCTCATTTTGAAATAATCAATATGTCATGTTTGCTTTTTTATCTCCTGAATATTCGTAGATATATTCAGTATCTTCAGGTGCTTTTACTTTTGAAGCGATACAATGTTTTCAATGTCAATTCTATTGCTCTAACATTTCTAAATCTGTTCATAACTTCTTAGACCTTTGAAGCAATACGTTGATCTATTTCTCTAAACACCTTTAAGTAAATTCAGAGTTAGCGTTACAACAATACAGGCGTCTCGACACAATTTTTATAGTTTAAATATCTATAGAATTTCAGGGAATTAAGGCTCTTCAGTTACTTTATCTGATCTTTTTTACTGTCCGTATTTTTATAAGCTACCTTATCTTGTTAATGCCCACACATTAGATGAGTACCATCCTCATAAGGCCATTCTACATTTTTAGAAAAATATTGCAAAAGGCGTTCTTGGAAAGAAATATGAAGGGTGAATTAGTGATCAAATTAAGGACAGTAACTTTTAAAAACTCCCTTTTGCATGTGCAAGATGAAATTTTTCCACACAATCTTCTCTATTCTAAATATTTTCTCAAAATCTTAAAGGGACATGATTTTCTTTAAATGCCACCATGAATTATATGAACATTGAAATGACAATTTTTAAGCACATTTAATCATACTTATTTGATGTTGCCATCAAGATTTGAGATCAATGGTCATCACTGCCCTTACAATCTTCACAACAATCTATGAATATTTTGAACCTCCTTGTTTTTAATCATATGTTTCTCTTGGTTATTTACGAGGTTTTTTTTTTTTTCAACTTCCGATCGCACATTATAAAGGCCAGGCATGCGGCAGGTGGCGGGTGGGTGCAGTAGGTGACTGCGCATCTCCCCCCCACACATGCTCTATTACTGGCAATTCCAACATGCCATTTCTTGTTTAGCTGCAGTCCCGTAAACATGGCTGTCTCTATTAGTTCTCCCACGAAGTGTTATTCGCTTTTTGCAGCAGAAGAGAATAGTGCAGCTGAAATTCATCGAAGAATGAGTCGAGTGTATGGAGACAACATGTTGTGATGGTGTTTTTCGTAAATGGTGTCTAAAGGCATATCATGGTATGACGTCTGGAATTGTTCTGATCCATGACAATGCCCGTCCTCACAGCACTCGTGTAACAGAACGTTTCCTTGAGCAATTTTGATGGGACATTTTAGAACACCCACCATATAGTCCCGACCTAGCGCCAAGAGACTTTCATCTTTTCTTTGAACTGAAGAAGTGGCTTGGGGGCCAGCGGTTCCAAAGAGAGCTCAAAGAAGCTGTCACAACTCTTTTCAAATCATTGGCGGCATCATTTTATGAAGATGGTATTGCAAAGCTTGTTGATAGATATGACAAATGCCTTAATCGTCAAGGTGACTACATAGAGAAGTAACCTTTATTGTGCATTACTTTTGGTAATAAAATCATTTTTTATATTCATCCGTCTTTTATTTATAGCCCATCGGAAGTTGAAAAAAATAGCCCTCGTAATAAGATTAGTTTAACCGGCCTTCCTTATAACATAAAATGCATAAGCGCAAACATTATACGAAATTCTCCAGAGCAACTTTGATTACTTAATGTGCAAATTAAGAAACTGAGGTGGTTTTATTTCCATGGGGTATATTACATTTGAGGATGGTGTGATAATTATATATTAATGAAACCTACTAGTTGCAAGACAATATAGTACACAAAAGAGTTTTAGAATCAACTTCTGTGCCATAACTTTTGGACCTTGTTATAAGGCATATATATTACTAACGTGATTTGACGAACTATATTTTTGGATATTCTTAGTGAGTTTATATTTCATGGTACAAGAGTATGTGAAAATGAAATGTGTGAATCGAATAAAAGAATTTCTTTGTTACATTACTTTTATGTAAATCTTTCAATATGTTGAATATTTTACTATATTTAAGATTTCACTAATCAATTTTCAAACCATTTCAAAGGGTACAGGCAAAAAAATTTTTTAATACAGTAAAAAATAATCTTTCAATATTAATGAATATGTATTGATGAATTTAATCAATTTTATATGCATACTTGATAAATCAAAGTTTATTATATAAAATATTAAGAGTAAACAATAAATTTAATTCCACTTCTTAAACGGGTAATTAATTTATATCCAATTCGTTTTGCAATAATAATATTTTTTCATAACCATTGAACAGGTTAATCAAATATATTATATAAAAAAATTATATAAAAAACAATATCTTTGAATGTTGTAAAATAAAAATAATAATAAGAGGTGTTCAAAATTTTTATATGCATTTAATTGTTGAATTTCTGTAAATATTCAATTAATTTCAACGAAAAATGAAAGAAATAGATAATTATAATTACCTCTTTTAAATATAATGCAACCTTTCAAAAATTATAAAATATTCTTATTTAACTTGAAATTCATAACTGTAAATTTGAAAAAGAAATGACATTGGCAATATATAAAATTTGCATCTTTTGTTTCAATTTTAGAGCAAACCAAGTGTTCATTTTCTTGGATTCTTTTATTTTCTTGTTTAAAACTGATTTATACATCCGAATATTTATTAAGTAAGCGGCTTTTTTTTTTATAAAAGCAATTTGGCTAAAATTTCCCATTAATCAATATATAAATATTCTGATAAGGCCATAAGCTTAATTAAAATTCTTGCACCTATATTTTTAGCTCTTAGAAACATCATAAATACTTCAGCTGATCATTAAAAATATCTCAAGCGCTTAAAAGATTAAATAAAATACACAAAGTAACGTATTTAATTAGTTGCATTTTATAATATATGAAGCACCTACTTAGGAAATAAGCAATTATAGTGGAATTAATTAATTTTAGCAGAAAACTTTCCCTAGATGAATGTAAAAAATAAGAATAAATATCTATTCGAAATTCTTAGCTACTTATTAAAAAGAGAACAGATCCGTTAAAAAAATTTTATGTTTTTCATAAATCTCATCTTTAGAAGTTTGAAACTTAACCCCACTTTATTCATATTTTAAATTACATATATGAAATGATATTCTAATTTAATTAAAATTTTTATCTCCAATTATCTCAAGCAAACATTTAAAAATGTTATCTTATTTCCTGCTCTATTTCCCACTTTCCTATTTAATGAGTCCTAACAGGAACTTAATAAATTTGTTTATTCCATGGTGCCTACTACGGAAAGGAAGTGGAAAAATCCCTAGCATCCACACACATTTTTCAAATATACCTTCATAGATTTGGTATAAGCATTTCAAATCTTGGAAGCAGATTGCAGTTGATATTGAAAAGATTTTTCATTTTTATGCTCACTTAATTCCATCTTAGGAGACAAGCATATTTACAAGTGGCGTGAACAAGCATATGTGGCGGAAAAAGGAGAAATTAATTTTTCTTCGTCTTATATATTATATTTTGATAAGGAAAATATTGTTTTCAGTGGTACTATACTATTAAGATTTCACAAGGAGTTCTGCATGCGTCAATCTCAAAGTATGGGAAAGACAGGGATCTTTTTTTTAACTATTTGTTTAGGTCAGCATCTTTTATCAGTCACACTCAGTGTAGGAATCACTGATTTAGCAATTTTACAAAGTTTTTCTTGAGTTAAGTAGAGAAATGGGATTGAATCAGAAAATAAGAGAATATTTTTAGATTGAAGTTACTAAGGGCTAAAATAAATTTAGAAATTAATTTGGATTTGGATGTTGTTGTTGTCGTGTCTATAAAGGTGCAAAGTGCAAATAAAATCTATATTCCACCAAAAGTCTTGGTGACGAGATCTGCCAGTTCTGGAGCCCGATGTCCAAGGAGGATCTCAATTGGTGGGACTCCAAAGAGGAAGAGGGACCGGATAGTAGCTTGACAGTTAAAAACATGTTCTGGAGTTGAAGACAGTGCTTGCATTTGGGATAGAATTTAATGCCAGTTGGTGATATCTTCATGTCCTTGAAATGACCAGTACGTAGCCGAGCTATTGTAGAGGAGAGGTTTCTTAGGCAGTCAAGGACAGAGATTGTTGCCTTGCCAAAATGTTGATTGTATATCCTACGCCTGGAAACAGCATTTGCATCTGTACAGGTGACTGTTCAGGGCTCTTCTTCACCACTTGCTTCCTTTGCAAAGGTATCTGCACATTCATTCCCCTCAATACCTACATGAGCAAGAATCCACTGGAGAATGCATGGTATTTGGATGTTATATTATATATATCATAAGATAGCCAGAGAAAAGGATTTTCCTGAAAGCTTCTAGCATAATATCTAAGTAAGATGTTATCTCGCACCCTCGTAGGGCACGGTAGCACTGTCCACCTCATTACATATATATTACGGACATTGGTCAAGGCAGTGAAAACTGTACCACAACGGAGCTATTTTTATTTCATATTATGGTAAAGAAAAGGGAATATGCATTCTTAATGCCTTATATTTGATCATTCAAATAAAATCAGGTACAGAAATAAAATTATTTTAACGAAAATTCATTATTTAAGTCGCTTTATTTTTTAGATATGATATTTATGTCTATGCGAATATAATAGTAACCCGAAAAAATAACAGACCAAAAAAATTTGTCCTCTGACAGATTTAGATCAAAACTTCATAAATAACCATACATTAGATATTAAAAGTAGGTATCCTTAATTTAAGTGGTTGCCATTTTAATATGTTATCTCTTGTATGTAAGCAAATTTACGGACCAACAGGCAGTCAACGCGTTAATGGTCTTTTTTCCCAAATTTGATATTGATCTAAAATTTAAATTCCAAATCTGTGAGTCATACTAAACATACAATTTAAAAAAGAGGAAAGAGTTGAGTCAGAAGACAAAGTCAGCTATTTATTTTTAATAAATTCATAACAAAACTAGAAAGTAATTAATTTCAGATTTCTATATATACTTGATCCAAGTAAAAAAAAAATCAATTTATTGAAAATAGAAAGTAATTATGCTCAAAATTATGGACTTTTGGAAAATTTTTAAATTCCCTTAATGAGAGTATTTTGACGAAAAATCCGAAGAGTATTTTACTTTCTTTTCAAATAATTAAAAAGTGATAGAAATAATTCACATCGGATTTTCTTGTTTACTTCATCGATAATCAATGAACAGATCATATAATGAGCGTTCGGATACGAGAAGGAAATAATACGATCAACTAGGTAATTAGTGGAACAGATAGATTAATTAAGCTGGGAGTTCCTAATTGTTTAATAATTAATTAGCTAGGAAATCCTAATCGTTAGCTAGTATAACATCTATAACAGCTTGTTTATAAAGGTAAAGGCTCTGCTTTCACGAAATCCGTACCAATCATAAAGCAGTAATTATTTTTTTATTTATTTAAAAAGAAAGATTATTTTCATCTAAAATAACTTTTTGGAGAATTTTTACGATCTAATACTTCAAATCTTATATATAAATAAGCATTAAATTATCCTTATTTTAAACAGATTATTGATCACTAATATTATCTATCGATGATGTTGTAAAGTTTTTGTAAGAGTTTATTATCGGTATATAAAAGGTACATAAAATGTTCCAATTCCAATTAAGAGATTAAACCTAAAAACTTTTTTTTATGTTGTCAAGACTTTATTTGAAGGTAAGGTTTATTAACCTAACACAAAAAAAAAAAACAAATTCATTGAAATTATTCAGTCTTTTAAGTTATAAAAATTCATTTGCAGTTCATATATATATATATATATATATATATATATATATAT
>JAPMOQ010061158.1:451036-472206 GCA_026543055.1 Argiope trifasciata
ACTTTCAACTTTATAGAATGTACATTGTATCCGCTTTTATTGTGTCTAATGACACTTGTTGACAAGCCAGTTGAAGATTTCAGCGATTTTAAGCCAACTGAGCATATTTTGTTTTACAAAAAACGTCATCTAAGAATACGTCATCAAAGGGCCAAGAATAAGACTTAGCTTCTCATGATTTGCATTCGCTTGCACAACTCCTTTTTACATGGGGGGGGGCACATCCACACATCTCAGACGCAGAAGAATAACAACCATGCCGAAACTCCGGACGCTCAGATGATGGGGAAGACACACCACACCTATGCCAAGACGTCGACACATTGTGTCCCATAACTTTATAAAGCAGAAATCGTCTCAGTCCAAATTCATAGGAAGAATCAGAATAGTTTTTTTAAAGCTGTATAAAAGGTAGGCGACCGATGACAATCTTCCAGATCGTGAAAGTTTGAACTTTAAATTTGAAGAAACTAGATATATAATGCCGACTAGTTTAAAATACCACGCTTTGAAGATATAATACGTACATTCTCAAAAAGCTCTAATATCCCCATGTTATAAAAAAATTAATACTATTATAGAAAATAAAAAATACAAATATATTTCCGCGATTCTGTGATAGCATAGATGACATAATGTAGACTTAGAATTTATTTTCTTTCTGAGATAGGAAATATTAATTGAATGAAATTTCATTCACAATTAAATTTTATTTTACTGCTCAGAATATGACTGTGAAATCGAAGAAATAGGGTTCATGGGTTGCAGAAGCTTCCTTGAAACCTTTCATCTCCAACTTAACTTCATTGAAAACTGGATAAAGTTATGTTTTACTTTTTTAGAACAGCAATGGAATGGTTACAAAGTGAAAAAAAATAATTAATATAATACCTATAATGGGCAACTTGATGGAGAGAAAATGACTTCGAGCAGATATGTTTTTCGACTCGTCTTTAGAAAGATTCAATGTTCGACTGACTTCAGCTTTATCTCTTGGCTTCTTGTAATCGAATCTTGTACTAACCTCATGTGTTAAACTACTGCGAAGATTTTTATATTTTCTCTAATCTTCGAGTCTGTTCTCAAGTCACCAAAAGAATGAAATCAATAAATAAAATTTCACTATGTAATCTTTTTAATAATGTGTTTAAAATTTCTTTTATGTATCAAAGAATGTCCTTTTCCGTTTTCAGAACCTTTTGAACAAATATATTGAAGTTGTAATATTGTCAAAATATAGGATTGATATATACAGTAAACTCTCGCTACAACGATACCCGATACAACAATAACTCACTCTACTACAATAATGTTTTGTGGTCCCGGTGATTTTGCATATAAACTAATGTTAATCTCCCCTCAATATTGCGATATTCTCTAGAACAATAAACATCTGTAAAACGATTTTTTTCAATCTAAATTTCAGTATTATTTTCTCCCTTTATAATAATATTCTGATTTTCAAAGGCTTTTTTTTTTCGTTTTATTTTGTTATTTTTTCCGTCTATTAAGACTCATTGTGGATATTGTGGAAGTTGGTGGGAAGTAACAGAAAAAACCATTCGGAATTGCTGGAAAAAGGATGGTCTTTGTGTTATGGAAGATAAGAAATCTGATAATGATGAAAATTCCATAGACAATGATCTCTCAGATGATCAAGAATGTGTTTTGCACATCAAAAAATCCGTATCCCAACTTGAGGAAACAAGCGGTAAAAAGTTTGGAATTAGTATCGAAGACTATTTAACAGCAGATGATGATATTATGGTTTTCGCAGGAGTTACTGATGAAGATATTCTCTCTGAAATTACTGATGAGATAGGAAACAATGATGAAGATGATGATGATAATACAGGTTCATCGCAGTCCTTATTATCATCCCAGGAAGCTCTTCAATCTGTGAATTCTCTACGGACATTTATTTCAAGCCTTCCGTCGACAAATGAAGAACATTTTCGTGCACTAGACTCAATGCATACAGTATTGGTGAACTTAACAGTTAAAAAAATGAATAAACAAACAAAAATATTGGATTATTTTCAATAAAAAGTGTTTTCAGGTATGTGAATATTTCTGTGCTTATTTTCTGAATTTATCTTATTTATTTATTTTTTTAGTATTCAAACCACTATTATTAGTATTTTACAAATTAATTTCTTCTAAATATAGTCTTAAATGTAGTATGTTATGCACCTTAAACTAATAATAATAATGATAAAAACTCTTATTAAATGCTAAAAATATGTGGGCCCTCGATATAACAATATGCCTCTCTACAACAATTTATTTATTTGGTTCCTAAAATATTGTTGTAACGAGGTTTCACTGTATACATAGATCAGCATGTTGCACGCTTATCTGAATATCAATATTTATCCCTCTATAACTCAAGTCGATGCAAAGATTTGAATACAAGGGATAGCTGGATCAAATTTTAGCTGCCACAATAGACCAGAACAAAATAGAATTTCCCATGTCAAAGAGCAAAGCTAATCAATACTCAAGCTGAAAAAATTCAGTGAGCTTGCCAAGGCGTAATTGTCATTTGTATTATAACATAAAATTACAGAAATATAACAATAATAAAATTATAATGTAACATTTTCGTTAGAATAGATCAGAAATATTGTTATATGATTCAAACATATATATTTATCAAGACAAATATATATAAATACAGGGAAGGGAAAGAAAACTATTAAATTCTCAAGATCTTAAAAAAAGTCTTATTAATCATTATATTTGCATCTAAAACCGCAAATCATGTTAAGCTCAAAAAATTGTCATTTAATATTTAAAAATTATTTAAAGCCGACAAATTGCAGTTTCACGTAAATTAAAGGCTTTCTGTTACTACAATAAACACGAACTGCAGGTGATATAGTTAAGTACAATGCGATAAAACTTTGATCGGAAATCGGCCATTATAATTTCTCCCGTGGGGTAATAGTACAGGAAAAACGATTTCCTTAATAGCTCCATTGATTGAGAACATCAAGTTGCAGAGAAAAGATGTACAGTTAAGGAAAAAAGCCGTAAAATTCAAGGCTATACCACTTTAGGTGTCTCAATCGATAATCGATGAGAACTCTCAAATCGATTAGGGATCTCAAAACATTCGGATATCAAGCGTAAGAAGTTAATCGATATAAATATAGGGTTTTCGCTCGACCGCGAAGATAACTTTCATAACATAATTGGAAAGCTTTTGAGTGAGTTGGAAACTTTAAAGGACAAGTGCCGAGGTGAAAAACATACTTATTGAAAAAAAAAATTAAAAAAAAAATGTTAAACTATATAGTCTCTTAAAAAAAAAAGTTTTAAAAACAAAGAACTATTTTTATTTATTTTTTACTTACTATTGATTATCTGACATTTGGTTTCACTTTTATAAGGGAGTGAAATAAATGCAATAATCATACATAAAATGACTAAAATAAAAATATAATACTAGTCCTCTTTGTAAAATACACCTCGGTAATAAAAATACATCTCGTTATTAGATTTTAAACTCCAACATTTCTCAAAAAGAGCAGTTATTTTGAACTTAACAGCATTTCAATTTGTCGATTGAATAGTAAAATACGCAGAAGTTTTAAATTTGTTTTTGACCTATTATATAAAATGATTCAAGAATACTGTTAAAAAATACATTTAATGCAATTTTATAAATTAAATCTGAATTAAGTAATATTGTCGATAATAAATTGGAAAAGTCATCTATACTTATAATAAAGCTCAATGTGTGTGTGCGCGCGCGCGCGCGTGTGTGTGTGTTGGCGCTCTACAGGCCAGACCGTTGAACCTACAGCTACCAAATTTGGTACATGTATACCTTGGAGGTCGGGAATGTGCACCTCGGAGCCTTTTTTCGAATTTTTAATCAGAATTTGAATTAATTAAAATTTAAGCGAAATTTTGACGTTTTTCCGTTATAACTTCCGAAAATATCATTGCACAAACATGATTTTTATATCAATTTAAAGTTAAAAAAATTAGGTTTCTAACGATATCAATTTTTTAGTTTATAATGTAAGTTTCTATTTTTAACGAATTTTTAAAGAAATATTTTAATCATGTTTTTAGCACGTGACTGGATAAAATAAAATAAAACAATGCAGGAAGTTCAAATAAAAAAAAACAACTATCATCGCAAATCAAATCTAAAGAAATACAACTCTCAGCACGTGACTGGATAAAATAACAAATATAAAATGTGATATCTTCTAAAAAATAAATGCAAGGCAAATGATTCTAAGAAATCGTTTGCAATATTTATGTCATTAATTCCATAAATTATCTTTATTTACAGTAAACCTGGTTGAATTTAGACAGGATATGCATTGAAATCCCGACTTAATGGCATATTTCTATAATCGTTTGCAATATCTGTATCATTAATTCAATAATTTTTTCCCTTTTTCGCTTTCTTTAAAAAACATATTTAACATTTTGGCAATATCACCGAAAAAAACATTTTTAATATTTTGGAAGCCTAATTGATAAATTATTAGAGCATTAAACTCAAAAAGTTTTTCCGAATAAAAATACCGACTCTTTAACTACTAATTACTGAATCTTTTAACTTAAACTATTTCTTAAATTTTGGCTAAATATATGATTTAATTGGAAATTTTAGAACGCATTACTCATGGCAAACCAGCTGGTCGCCAAAGGCGGCTAGTAATTAATAAAAAGGCTCACTTTGTTTTACTAAACTCTTTTAATATCATTAGATTTTTATAGCATTATTTTTATTATAAAAAACTGAAATCAGTTTGAAAATTTGAGGATCGTTTATTCTATCACAGTTTCAGTTTTTTTACACTTAAATTTTGCTACATATTATTAAAATAGGGATGTGGTAAATGTTAGTAAGGTCCTTGGAATGCTAAAATTCAATGAATTTTTTTATATTTGTGTGTGATTATTGAAAATTTATTATTTTAATATTTTAGAAACGTAATTAACAGCTAAACAAGTTATATCTACAAATTTCAATCTCTTCCATATAACCATGTAGTTATAAATTTCAAAAATAAAATATTTCAGAATTCCACAACAATAATAAATTTTTGTATAGAACCAGGAGAAATATATTCGAAATTTCTCTCATATTTCTTTTTAAAGAGATTATTTTTACAGTTTTCCCTCGCTTAATTTATTTAAACATTTCGATTTTTATTTTCAGACTTCTCCACAGAAATATTTTATGCATCGCAGAATAAAAAAGGAAACTGAATACTTTTTGGATACATTTGTTCAATTATTTGAAATTAAAATTACAGCATTGCTGCAATTTTAGCCAGAAGATCACATATTTAATTTATTTTATTCAAGCAGTTGCATTTTTTGAGCTGTCTTTGTTTACATGCATCTGTATATACTTTGCAATTTCGTGCAGTGAAGTAGCCGGTCCACCCGATAACAGATTTGTTTTGAAATGTTGATATGGTTCTGGATTATAGATATTGGAGCTTTGCATTAAATACTAGATTTGTTGCCACTCTTGTAAAAGCAAATTTACTCCTAAAAGAGGGGGGTTAAGTTGTTTTAAGGATTTCTGAAATATTTTCCAATGGCTGAGGCATCATTGGTAAACGATGTCACTTTTATTATCGCAATCATAAAAGGGCATGTTTTTTAAACCTTTAAATACCTAATAATTTTCATAATTTATTTATGAATGAAGAAATAGCCCTTAAATTAAATAAAATGAAATATATGATGTTTAACTAAAATTTTGTAAACAATTTTATTACGGAATTTTTTTAATATTGTTGTGGAAATCGTCTATTAATATTTCATTCCACAGAAAAATGTAGAAAGAAGCTGGAAAATAGAAAGCAGCAGAAGTACAGCCACACATAACTGCACTTGAAGATATTCTTAACACAAGCAGATGAAAATTCCTAATAAGTAATATGCAGCAATAACGAAAATGGCTAAAGTTAGAGACACTGATCTGACATTCATTCAGCATCCCTATAAAAAAATCACTGAAAAATCTATACGAGGTCAACACTGCAGACAAAACAACATTACATATTCGCAACTAAATACGTGCACAAGCGTGAATTATTTGCTTTTGAATTAAACATGAGAAATGGAATAAACCAATTCTGCCATTTAGAAGTTAAGTATGCAACATATAAGTATTTAAATTGCTCCTATTTTATACAATTTATTACTACTTGGTCACAAAGAGATTTTTATGGCAAAAACATAGTATTAATTACAATATCATGTTACATTTATGCTTCATTCGAGTGAAAATGCAATAATTAATATTGTTACGAATTCGTTTCTTAGTAGTAGGTTGTATGGTACGAATACAGAACATCACAAAAATAACAAATATATAAAGTTGACAAATATGTTCAGTGAAGACGAACACACGGAATAGCACATAGCAGTACTCTACCGCAGACAGTCTCCCACAAGTAAAACACCGGTAGTAACAACGTCCACGGCACACAAAGCGGTCAAACAGGATTAAGCAAAAGGAATCCTCAGAGCTTTGCTCTACAATATCTCTAGACGGTTGAAACTACTCCTCAGTCGTTTCTTGCTTTAGCTTCCAACACCCTACTTCAATCCCCTATTACTCCGTTCACGAGGGTACGACACAATGGGCTACGACGCAAGACACGACAGTATACGATACTGCTTCCTCAATAGCCAACAAGGCACACAGCTCAGTTCAGCACTATCTTGACTCAACTGCTGCTTCGGGATCCCCTGGAAGACTTGTTATTAATCAGCGATTCCGAATATTAATGCTGGCGGCTTGAGACTGCCGTCTTTTTATAGTTCCCATAAGGCGGAGATAGAAACTTCAAAGCCAATCAGAGTGCATTTGGTCGTTGTATATCTGTTACTAATTGATGGATACGCTAAATTCTAAAAATTTCGAGTAATATCCATTTTGTAGCCAACGTCATCCAAATTTGTCGTCAACCTCTAGGATCATTCGCTAAGAGCATCCAGAATGATCCATTACAGAGCAATGTAAATCATTGTTTCCGGTTATAGAACCGACTCTACTGGGAAGCAGCAACGCAGATTCATAACATTGGCTCTATTTGCTTCCCTGCAATTATTTGTTTCATTTATTAAATAAAGATGATACATTATTACCTTTCCGGAAATTAAATGGAGCCAAGTCAAGTATGTAAGACATGTTAGTGAACACATTGTTTATAAGACAAGCGAATTTTCAGCTTTCTCATTGACTAGCAATTTACTTTACTTACTTGCATGGTCGACTAAAGCTCATCCTGCGATACATAATCTCTAAATGTGCAAGATGAATTATTAAGCCTTTAGACAGAATATTGTGCTTATTTACGAGGGTTTTCTAAGAAAAGGGTGAGGAAGAATAATTCATTTTAATCTTTCACAGCAGGATGGTTTCATATAATTACCGTTTACGTAAAAATGGAATTGAGAATAGAGTTTAGAATGAACGCTCAAAGCATCATGAAGAAATAGATATAGGGTTATATAATAGTGACATTTTTATTTTCTCGTTTACGAAGTATAAAGGAAGTATTTTAACATTCAATCAATCTAAAATCCAAACTTATGACTAGTTTCCACATTTTTGGATATTTCTTAAGAACTTCTTACCCTTTTTTCGCCTTACGTCTGTTTCGAAGTCTGTTTATCTGCCTAAAAACACAATAACTCAACTATGCAAGCTAGATAGATAAAGATTGCGTATGGATTTACAGCCAAATGTATAGAGTTTTACAAATTTTAATTGAAAACTATTCACAAGAAATCTATCGGTTCTATTGTTTGAATACATAGTAAACTCTATAATTGCAAAATCCAAGGAACAAGAGAGATAAAATTTGTCATACTGGTTTAGCATTTCAAATGTAGGCTCTTATCGAGTATATCAAACTATAGGCCGAATATTTTTCTGTACTTTAACATGCAATGCGTCATGTAAATGAATTAATTCATGAAGGTAATGACTTAAAACAATGAGATTCGATTGGTATCTTGTAACTATAACTAGAGATCTATGCTAGATTTTGATATCCGTCAGTATATGAAAAGGAATGCAAAATATGTATTATCTGGATAGATTCAGTAAATTTGTTATGTTCAAGCTAACAAATTTCTTCTTTCACCAATGCCGTGGGAGGTTGTTATGATCTTACCCAAAGTGCACTATTTCAAGAGGGAAGAGGTGGATTTAAATTCATCGTTGGGTAAGCGAGACAGTTTAATTCAGTCCACTCCCTCTGATTTGAAAGATTGATGAAAAGGGTTTTTAAAAAAACAATTTAAAAAAATCTTTTTACGGAAATTTCTAGATCAAAATTTGTGATATTAGCTAATTTTTTAAAAACTTTATATAAAACGAAATGTGATCGCATATCCTAAATTCTCCAATGTTTGAAATATGCAATTCAGATGAGGTGTGATCATTCTGCCTTTATCATCTTATTGTACTATCAAAATCCGTTCAATGAACTAACTGATAGCGTTTAAACCTCTAAAAGAAAAATTAGCCCTCAATATCTTAATGACTTCAAAGTTAACCCAACTTAAAAATAGATGTTATTTCCAAGTATTTAGATACATAATATTCATTATTTCATTAGAATGAACATTATTAAAGTCAGATATAATTTAATGCCATTAATTTAATAATAATCCTTAAATCCAGAACACAATACTGCATGTTATAGCAGTAGACCAGTAAGTATTAATACGTTAAACCTTTTAACATTATTGTCGCACTATAAACATGAAATCCATTTGTCTATTGTCATCCGCTTTCCTAAGCAATACCAGCAACGCATGCCTGCTTCATTAGAACATGATTTGACGTCATATCCTTCAAAATTAAATGAAGTCAATTAAACTTCGTGAGCAATATTAATTAACATTCCATGGATAAAGCAACGGATTTTCAGCTTTCCTGATTACCCGTTCACTAACTTTAATCCTTTATCTGAAAACTAATTCCTCACTTTACAGTTTACCTCAGCTTAATTCTCAAGATTTATTATTAGAACGTTATGAATTCTTGAGTTTAATAAGACCAACTTTTCTAAGACGGATGTATATTATTTTCTAAGTTGGAACAACGAAAATATTTTATTCGAATACTTTCAAACTGCTCTTTATCAGTATAAGTGTCGACCCATTTCATGCAAAATATTTAAGTATTCGTGTCATATTTTTTGGGTAATTTTACTGTATATTATTAGAAAATAATAATTGCGAAAAGAGCTATTGACCTTTTCAAGAACTGATTAACTGATCTTTGGCAATTAATCATAAAGAATGGGTTTTAAAAAAACAAATAGAAAACTAATTTATATTTTGAGTACTTTTCTATAAGAACCAAATTTTGACACGAATATCAATTGGAGTCCCATAATAGACATTAAATTTCACATACTACAAATGGCGTAATTATTATGACCACCTGAAAGTTTTATGCAAAATGAGCTATCGCATCACTGTTGCCACTAGAGGGTGGGATAGTTGCAAAAAGGGAATGCAAGGCAAGTAAAATATCAATTGAGCTGTGTTAATCGCGGAGATATGGGAAAAAAATGTGATTTAACTGAGCTTGAACAGGAGATAATAGTAAGATCTAGAAGCGTCGGAATCAGTGTCAGCAAAACGACTACTCTTGTGAAGTGTTCGAGAGTAGCAGTTATTGATAAGCTCAGAGAAGGGATTACCAAGCAAAAGAACCGTGTTTCAACATCAGGCTTGTTGTCATCACATATTACTGTATGCTGGAGCTCAAAGGAGACTTGCTAAAATTGTCCACTCCAACAGAAGAGCGACAGTACGTCAGATAATGGGAATCTAAATGAAGGAGTGACTGTGAACGAACTGTGCGGCTCACATTACACAGTATAGGTTATAGGATCCAACGACTTGTTTGAAAGCTTCTTCTGTCAGTCTCGAACAAAAGCAAATGTCACCAGTTTGTGAAGGAGCATAAGCATTGAACGGTACATGGCTGGAAAAGGATAATTTGATCTGATGAATCGTGTTTTCAATTACATCATGAATATGTTAGGGTTCGTACATGGCAATAACAGCAGGAAAGAATGGAATCCAATTCCATTTCCACGACATTTCAGGCTGGTTGAGGCAATGTTATGGTTTGAGAAATGCTTTCTTGTCATTACATGGGTCCCTTGATTACTGTGGAATAACGTCTAGATGCCCAAGGATATCGCAGTGTTCTTGTAGATTAAGTGCATCCTATTATGTTAATGGTATATCCTATCAACAATGCTCCTTGTCATACAACTGGTATTGTCATCAGATGATTCGAAGAACATGACACTTTTACCTGCCTTCGTTGGCAAGTACAATCACCAGATCTCAATCCTGTTGAGAATTTGCGGAATGAGATCGAACGGTGAATCTGACAGCTGTATCCAGTGCCATCAAATCTGAAAGAACTGGAAAGTGCTGTTCATCGGATATGGAATCAAATTCCTCCAACTATCTACCAACATCTCCCCGAATCTATACCAAAATGAATGCGAGAAGTAATAAGAGGTAAAGGTAGTTCAACACTGTATTGAGGCGGTGGTCATAATAATTTGGCCACCCAGTGTATATAATTCACTACGCTTTTGAGCTATCGCATTTACGTACTTATGAAAGTAAATGGCTACAGATCAACTTCTTAGAGAATTAGGTTCTAAATTTCACACATATCTACAACCTACTTTAAAATATATGCACAAAATTTTATCCATATAGCTACTTATTTTTTAAAAAACTCTCTTGTTAAAGTGCACATGAATAGCCAGATAGAAGATACTTCTCTGCATGGAACTCTCAAAATTCGACAGGTATCTATAAATTTCGGAAAAAAATCTGATCGAATTCTATCCGTCTAATTAATTTTTTTGATTATGTCCATAGACTGAGAGATAAATATAATGACAAAAATCTGCTTTTCGAATACAACAGCAAAGACAAAAATTTTACAAAACCTCAAATTAAAAATTTTTCACAATTGCAATAGTTCTTTTTTCATAATTTGTGCATGAGAAAGCAAAAATACAAACAAGATGTACTCTAAATACAACAATTGTAAAATTAGCTACACAATCAGGCAGCATATCAGTGATTTAGCAATATTGATAGTACTAATAAAAATTAATCGTGCCTATAGCTCGCTATTTTTTCAAAAACCTTCACCGAATCGTTTTAATGTCTCAGCTTTATATACTCCACAAACTAACTTAACCCTTTAACAGTTTCATTTTTTTCAAACTTTGGTCCAAAAAATATCACATTTCTTTTGTTAATTTTACATTTTTAGGTAATGTTATTAAAATTAACATTTTTAAAACTTCATAGGAAACTGCAAACCGTCATTTACTGGACAATTATCGTCAACTATACGAATAATTTGTTACTAAAAATAGAAAACATATGGTCGAAACAGTGAAAGAGAAATAGAAATCAGATAACCCGCATGGCCTTGGGGCACTTTAACTTGTCACCCAATTCAATAGCTTGAAAACTAGCAAAGGCTTTATCAGAACACTAAATAATATTTGCACGAATCTCACTAAATGCAGTATAAAATTAATAACCTCAATTTAATAAGCCTAAAACGTTTGCATCCAATATTACAGATTTACCAGCTCAGGTGAAACTAGACTAATACTTTAAACCGTTTAGTGGTATTGTCGCGCTACAAACAGGAAATTCGTACGTTTACTGTGATCCGCTTTTCTCCGCCCACGACAGTAACGCTAGTCCTTGCTTCATTAGAGCATTGAACATGATCTAATGTCACATCCCTCGAAATTAAATGGAGCAAAGTCAACTACGTGAGCAGTATTAATTAACATTCTGGGGATAAGGCGTCGGATTTTCAGCTTTCGTGATGACTGCCATTACTACGCTTAGCTCCCGTTTTACAGCTTCGGCCGTATCTTGGGGCATGTGAAAATGGAGAAGATGAATTATTAGCATTTTAGTCAAGATTTTTAAGTTTACTAAAATGAGAGTTTCTAAGAGATAAGTGAAAGATGTTAAGGATTAATGTTTTAAAAATAATTAACCTCTTTGAGAGTAGGGTTTCCTTATTGATGGGATTTTGCTCCCCCTCAATATACAACAACTCAACAAACAACTTATAGTTTTCAAAGAAAATTGCTGCTATATTATAGTTGAAAAATAATATTAAAAATTGACTTCTCCTTTAAACTTTTAAATAAAATGTAATCAATTATATTTTTCATTGTCATGAAATAACACTTTTTCAAGTCTAAATCTTATTTTCTTATAAAAATAAATATTAGAGACTTTAAAAGTTTTTTTAATAAATATAGACTTATGAAAAAATTTCAGAGGATACAAAGAGGTAAATGAAAAAGTTTCTTCAAAACTTCACAATTTTTTCATATTTGTTATAGTAAATGTTTTTGTATTTTAAAAGTCTTTCACTATTAACTTGGCTTAAACTAGCCGGAAAAATTCCATACTATTGGGCCCTTTTTAGTTCGATTTTTATTTCAAATGAAAGTGGGGGGATGCAATGCACGTTGTCATGTATTTTGCTTTACTTACATCTGTTAGTGCAGCACCATCTGTCAGTGGTAATCGTAATTAAGTTCATAATTTGTTGGGATAAAATTACTTATATCCCTAGCGAAAATCCGAAAACTATGCATTGCTATTGCATTTTTTCCATCTCTTCATTAATTTTAATTCTTCAGATACACCCGGTACATTCCTATGTAATTCCTATTTTTGGTACACCCGGTATATTCCTATGTAAAGTATATTAAAAGCATTAGAATAACTTTAAACAAATATATGGTCATGAAAATGTTTTTGGAAGATAAAAATGTCAGATAAAGAAAAATTAAGAGATAGTATCTCACACTGCACTTTTATGCAGATAATTATTCTTGAGTTTTATGAAAAAATTACCTTTACTCCCTAATTTCCACTCATCTAACCTTAACGTATATTTATTATTAAGAATACTGCATTTTTAATGCAATTGATACCCCTAATTCAATGCCTAGTTTTCTTCATATTGGATATGTACGGATAAATCATTTTGTCTTTAACTTCTGACGTTAAAGAATTCTGTCATAAGGAATTAAAAACCTGGAAACTGATGTGAATAATTAAATATATTTAAAACCTCATGCCTGCAAATTATTAATTTAATTAATAAATTATTATCCTGAAGTATGCTATTTTCTGCTTTTAAACATTTTATTCTCGAGTTTTCTACTACTAGAAACACATAGATTTAACTGGTCAGTATTAAACTACATCTATTCTGGACAATAGCCATTAAAATAGCCATCGTGGGTAAGAGGCATCGTCCACTTACTCAGAAATGGAGTTCGCTTTTATGAGGATATGCACTCAGGATAATTAAACCAGCTGCTGCATAGTACTTATGCAACATTGTCCTATCTTACACTCCTTCATGAATGAGCCTCATAACTGTTGATGAATTCTATTTAATTATATTATTGACAAAGAAATTAAATTACTAGTCATTTGTTTAAATGAGAATTTTCATGAATTCATTGGCATTTTTCTTTAATAAAAAAAATAAAAAAATGAAAATGTAAAATATATTAATTGACATAGCTAAACATCTCTTTTGTACATATTACAAGATAATTTTACTCTATCTATAGTGTGTTGAAACTTATTTGTATTTTATTAGTTCAATTTTGTTGAATAATAGTTTGATGCTTCTTTATTAAATCTAAGGAATCTTATGAAACTATTTCATGATAATTTTTTCCGATTTTAATCGAATCAAGCTAAACACCTCAAGACCAACTCAGGATGTTTATGTTAGCGAAAGTCTTTGCTAGAAATCTTTTTACGTTAGTTTTCGATCAGAAAATTATTGAGAAACAAACATTAGTGGCATTTTCTTTAATTGGATTTGATATATGAATGCATGATAAGGCTATGCATAGTGGGGGTATAAGAGGTAATACAAATGTATGGAGCAGTTATATCGGGAATGGGACTTGTGAAAACAACTTTCAGGTTAAATTAATCAAAAGACATTCTCTGTAAAGAAGTTAAAGTACAAGGGAATCTTAGTAGCATTAATTTTAAATACTTGAAAATACAGAGTGATTTTGTTAATAGAATTCAATATCAAAATAAATAAGACAAAGAACAATTTATTGAAAAAGCATTAATTTTTAAAATAATTTCGATTTTATAGCTATAATTTAAGTATGACTAAGTATAATTTTATTCCCAAAAACTGTTTGACTGTTTGAAAACTGATTGCTTTTTAAATAATATATATTTAACCCTTTATAGTTATCTGGTTATATTTACCACCTGTAAAAGAATTTTTTTATGTGGGGTCAAATAAGTATTTTTAAATAATAAAGATGCTTAAAATTCAGTTGAACTAGCTTAATAGTTCTGAAATATATTTTCTATGAATAAATATCATTTAAATTCAAAAGTGGTAAATATGCTTACCACTTCAAGATCATGATGCAAAGATTTTCTTCGCTTCACTAACCAAACATTGACATTAAATTTTAACACCGGAAATTTTTTTCTGACATGAAACATTACTATGCTGTGTTCCTTATGTGTAATATATTCTTATATTTAATCACCTGTTATTGTATTTATTTAATTTAAATTCAATATCTGTTTAAAAATAGAGAAAAAGTGCTGATGCAATTGGAATTTCTTAAAATACGGAACCTACATGCTAATGATTTTATGCATATTTTGACTTCAGTTTTGATCTATAGATTATTTGAATATATAAGTTTACAACACTTTATTTTTTAAAGCAAAACATATCTAAGAATTATTAAGGAAATTGCAATAGTTCGAAGCAGTTTTAATTTTATGCAATTTAGCTATCTGACCAGCAAGCCTAATAAATGCGAATAAGTTCCAAACTTTAATGTAAGACATTATTGATTTTAAATTCTATAACTTTTACCTAAAAATGTATAAAGTTATTTTAAATTACCTGTAATAGAGCGGCAAGTATACTCACTAATGAAACTTCTATGATATTTTTTACCTTTAACGCTCAGTGGATAAATATGCCTGCCACTTTAATTTTTTTTGTGTGATTTCTGGCAATTATATATACCATCCTTTATTTCATAAATTAAACAGCAAATCAATGAACTTTTGATGATTTAGTATTTACATCATCAGTTTATTTTTTTATAAAAAAATTTATTTGTCAATGCCGAAGAATACTTCTCTATAAAGTGTTAACATGCCTATTTTATAGCTTGTTGTTGAAACTCCAATGCAAAGGCACTCTAATTGCGTTCAATTCTTATAAAATCAATTATTTATCATAGCTAAATACAAAAGAAAAATATAGAAATAAAAATTAAAAAAAAACTGAAATCTGCTGCAGCAAATTTCATCAAGTAAGAATATTATTTTTAAGTCATTACTTGTTTTAAGTCATTAAAAAAATTGAAACCGTACCAATTTTGAGATGGGGGAAAAAAGACATCGTTTTTCTAAATATAGACGCATGCGTAATCTGATAGTCTCGTGATTCTTTCAAACCGGTTTAAACTGGTTAATGCCTTAATTAAGACAATTCTTAAGAATTTAAAGAATGAATTATTTGGAAATCAAGTTGTAACTTTAGTTCTAACAAACATGACAGCCTTCTGCATCATTTTCTAATAATTCTAAAAGCAAAAATTGGTTCCTTAAAGGTGACAATTTTCCAATTTGTTGCCTATGCATTTTGTGGCTTCAAAAGTCTCAAACCAAAAACATGACTTCACGTGATAATAATGTAAATGAATAAGAAAATAAACGTTTTTGTTCCAGAAATATGTATATTCCTCTGATTGATACCATCATCATTATTACCATTATTTAAAAGCGCATAAAAAAATGTGTTTGTGAGAAAATTGTTTTATCACACCGACTCTGATGTTTCTGCAAAAGAAAGAACAGAAAATTTCTTTCACAATTACTGATAGTATAACAGGTATTATCACATTAAGACTAGAATAATAGTCGAGGAACCCGACTCCCAAATCTCTCCTGACATGCTAATAACGTTTCTAGCAAGAGACAAGACTCCTACAAAGTACACACTTACCAGCGGCGGCTAATCGAATTCAAAGTAACGACTATTAAAAGGCTTTACTTTTTGCAACTCTAGCATGTTTACATAGCAGTCTGTTAGTGAGAAACCGTAATTTCCTTGTCAAGGTACCTCCTCTTACTATTTGCCTTGAAACCTACCCTCTTTGGAAAATTCGATTAAGTCGTTTTAATGCTGCAGACATATTAAGGGAGTCGTGATTTAATTGAGGATGAAAGATAATGTATTGAGAGTAGACAACCAAAAGAAAACGTAATTGTATATTGCATTGTGTTATAAAATTGAGAGAATTATTTATTTAAAAAAAATGCGTTGTAACTTGTTAGTAAATACTTATCCCAACAAACTTCAGATTTTCAGTCCAGTTTTTCTTTTTTTTTAATTCGAATTGAGAAAAAGATAAATTTAAATTTAGAGAAATTCAATTTAGCTAGTTGGAATTGCATCATATAGTATTTGTTGTGCGACAATAGCATTTCCTTATTGAAAACTGCTGATTAGGCAAATGTATTCAATTTGTATTGGAGATCTCATAAGTACCTTTTAAAATGGGAAAAGATTTTGGCAAATAAATGTTTCTTAGTCTCTTTTTGAAAATAATCGAAGATGTCAGTATAGTTCTCGAAAGTTCACTGAAATACTTTTGTTTTTTGCTTGTTAATTATGTTTAATAATCCAGAAACGGATGAATATTATTACGAATTCTGTAACACATTTTTCACCACGTTTATATTATGTTTGAAAAAAAGATATGTACAATGATTTTAAGACATTCAGAATTAACGCTCTGCCAAAACACAGACCATAAGTAGATTGCTGTTTAACCTCTTCGTTGTCCGTAACGCATCTAACGTGTTCCACTGAAACTTCTGCAGAACGACCATAACACGTTTTAAACGTAATTCTACTCTTTAAAGCTTTTAACCCCTTTAAAAACCTTGTAAATGTTTACTTGTTTGAGTTTTTATTTTTGTCTGCTCTCATGCAGCGAATAACAGAGGAAAAACGGAAATTTTCGAGGACAGAAAAGGACTGCTAAAGGTATAATTGGTGACCGAAATGAAGGTTCTGGAAAATATAATAAATTTCGTTCTCCCTCTTTCAGAATATCAAACTTTGATATTCATACGAAAGCTCTCATTCTTCATAACCTGCAAAAGGCAAAGAGCTTACTGGAGCGCTCTTTCTGCAATTGTATTTTTTATTATTATTTTGGAGAAATCAGAAGATTTCCTTTACATTTTATTAAATAAAATTCAGCAAAAATCTTGCTCGAGGGGAAAAATCCAATTTATCCAAAATACATTGTCGCCAAATTTGGTAGATTTTTATTTCAAATCTGTGCTGTGGAGCTCACACATGCATTTATCTTTTTTATTAGAATATATAATCTTCCTGTTGTATCTAAAGCAAAAGAAAGCAATTTATTCCTAAGTATATTAGGACCATGAAACATTAACATCAATTACATTACTTACTTGGATAAGTTGTAAAAAAATCTTGGAATAAGAAAATTAATCATTAATGGCATTAAAGCTTAGAGAGGAATGCACCTGCAAAATGCAGAAAGTGAACATTAAGATGGCATTTAAAAGCAAAAAAAGAAGGAAATGAGATTCAGAGCCACACGTAATTATGGCTGCCACAAAATGCGCTAATTTTACCTCAGAATGACATAATTTCGTTCTTTCTTGACCTTAGCCCTTTCCCCAAAACTCTTTAAGGCAATAATAATAAGACTCTGAGTTAGTGTAGTTTGTATTTATTTTTGCCACTCATAACGCTGCGAGCAAAAAGATAATTTTTACGTATACACGAGAAATGACATTAAGTATTCTTGGGAGACTTTATTTGAATTTGCTGAAGAACGATTCGCGAATGATGGCTTTCACTTTTCAAAATTATGAAATGAAAAAAATATATATATTATTCTTCAAAGACACAAAATAGAGACGACTTTGAATAAAAATAAAAAATATTTTTTATAAATTCCTTGCAGAGCTGTAAGATATTTTTATTAGAAAAAGAGCTACCAAGGAATTACTACAATTCTCTGCTCTTTATAATGTTTAGGCGAGGTATCAGGTTGAATGTCACTTAACATTTCAAAAGTTTTGGCTTTAAAAATTTTTATTTCGTTATCTATAAATAAAAAATGAATGTTTGGTTGTATGTCTCTTATGCCTTCCTAAACCGTTCGTCCAGGTGCGATGAAAATTGGTCATCTCATTGTTTATACCTACAGGATAGTTATAGGACTAGTAAAATTATGTATTTTTTAAAAAAAATTAAATCTCAACCGCATCTATTTACCAGGATTAATCTCCAAATAACTCTCCGGGGATATACAATAGATTCAGTAGAAATGCTAAATCAAAGTTAAAGGTTAATATTTTGTATCTATAGTACGCAAATGTCATTAAGTCATTCTTAGAGATTACAATTTTATTACAAACTAGCTATTACCAGCGACTCTGTTTGCGTCGAAATTTTGATGTATACGTGCGAAAAACTATTAAATAATTACAAACAAAAATTAAACCTAACCTAAAAATGATGCATTTAAAAGTATAAACATATAAGAAAAATATATAACATAAATAAATTTTAATAAAAAAAAACAATTAATGTAGAAACAATTTTCTATTGTATACCCAAAATAAAATAAAACAGCAAATCATGTCCGATCAAATCCATTTTAATTATTGATGGAGATTGAGACAGCTACAACAGTAGTATACCCATAATTTTTAATCTTTTATTTTAGATGAAAACGCTGTTGTCAACAATAGCGCGCGAACTTTCTACGGCAGTTGGAGTAACGCACATTGTCTGACTTTCCTACGCTAGTTGGGGTAACGCAATGCAGATTAGAGATTTTTTATTTTCCTTATTCTGTTTTCCTTTAATTTAAAAGTACTTCAGAATGAATCTGAAAGATCGATTCATTAACAACGTTTTATTTTAAATACATCAAAAACGAAAAAAAAATAGAATCGTTTGAAATAATCGGACGAAATTCTCTTAAGCCTAACCTCATTTCTGTTGGGGGAAAAAACTGAATTTTTACTTATCTTTGGCAGGTTTTGGTCTCAACTTTTTGGTGCGATAGTTTTTAATTATTAAAAAATTAACCACTAAATTAACCGGGATAAAAAGTACGTTGTATTCCTGACTATAATCTATCTTTGTGCTAAATTTCCAAGTGACTTTGGATAAAAATATTTCATTTTAAATTGTTTTCGGGATTTTGTTTATCGAAAAAACAGATATAAGAAATAAAATTGTCTGCTCTTTTATAAAATAAGATTTATTTATAAAGTAACATATTTTGTAAACAAGATTTATTTTTGAATATCTAAAGGAACGCAAATATGTTCAACAAAAACACAAGTTTTTATTTTTATTAAAACATCTTCAAGATTTTAATAAAAACCACGTGTCAAATTGATAAAATTGTCGGCTTTATTATTTTAGGCAATTTGTTAAAAACATAGCCCTTAATTTTTTTAAAGAAACTTTTTCATTAAAAAATCTTTAGAAAACCTCTTACAGAACATTTATTTAAAAAAAAAAAAAACGATAGTTTTATTTAACTATCAATGCTTTTCTAAACGTTTGCTTAACAATGTTTTTTAAACATAAAAAATTGTCTAGCTATATTCCATTTAAATAATATGAAAATATTTTCTTCCTGTGTGTTAAATACTTTTATGCTGATACGAAACATTAAGAATTTCAAATGATAGTTTTTTTTTATTTCTTTCATTTCTTCTCTTCTCTTAAGGAATTGTGAGAATTTATGTGAGTAGCACTGCTATTAAGAGATGAGTTTCTTCTTAACGTACACCAAAAGAATGCTTTATAGAACAATTTTCTTAAAAGAAATTATTCTATTTGGAATGAATTAAAATTAATCACAAAATAAATTCTGAAAATATTAGAACACACAAAATTTTTAAACTCTTATTTATGAAAACGTATGTAGAACTTTTATTACAAATTCAGTACAAAGTTAAACTCATTAACTTTATAAGCAGAAAAAAAATCAAGTTAAACAAAAATAGATAATAATGAAATTTTAAAATAAAATCCTGATAAAAATTCCAGCCTGAGTTCTCATCAAAACATTCTTACATAATTTCCAATAAAAGTCTTATCCTTTTTCCAATTGCATATAATTGTGAACTACTTTAGGAAAGAATGTGGGCGAATATCCTGCATGGAAATGGCAAAACCAGTTGAAAAATATAGACCTTCAGGGAATTTAGCATTTTTACCAAATCTATTCTACGAATTTTAAATTGAACTCGTGTTTTTACCTATCAATTCGATTCAAAAGCTGATAAGAAACAGTAGTTATAATCACAAGATAGTAGTTGTAGTAGTTATGTTATCACAAGATATCATATCACTTATAATTAGTTTAAATTATTGAGATTACAATTTATTACAGTTACAGGTATACGAAAGTACAATCCAATAGATGATCAATATTCTGACAAATTTGGTTGAAAATTTGATAATCTATATTTTCAATACTAAATTTGTTAACTGGATTTTATCTACCCAGGTCTTTACATTTTGCTGTTAAACAGCTGTACTCCAAAAAACTGACATAATTCCTCAAAATGGGTTTCAATCAAAATTTCATAGAAATTTACATATTTGGTCTAAAATTTATCTAATAAATTTTAACAACAAAAACTTGAAATGGAATTTTTCGACTCATTGTTTTCTCTTAACATGCTATACGAGAAAGTAAATTATAAATTGACTACTCCGACATGACCTGAGGCATAAGCAGAAAACTGAATGACCGGACTTCTGCGACAGCAACACAATCAGGAACTGCAGTTGATTCCTACAGGCCATCACCGGTTAAGATATATCCCTTCCTATGGGAAGTATGACATGTCTTCGATTTGAGATAGCCAAATCCCTCCTTTTTCTGTACCCATACGGGTGACAGGAACTACATATCAGAAGCTTCTTACCCTCAGCTATGAGACATCCCCTCAGCTATGAGGCTATGAGG
>JAPMOQ010061158.1:472306-499942 GCA_026543055.1 Argiope trifasciata
TTCTATAGCTTGCGCCAACTTACAAAGTTGCAAAAACTTATAAATGAATCTTTTTTTTTTTTTTGACAATCTTCAAAATGTTGCTTCATACTAGGCGAATGACTATCGATTTCTCTAAATCATAACCAAAAAGATAAATCGCTGCATTGCAAAAATTGAATTACCACAATGAAAATGATAAAGAAACCCTTTTCACAATGAGCAACCAATTTCGCTGTATCAGACACTCCTGAATACTTTCTCCGTTAATTAACAAGAAAGTATCGCCTAATTAATTATGCTTTCTAGAAGGTAAATCGCGCAGCAACGATGAAGTGTTCTTGAGACCTTGTTCATGTCTTTCCTTATTAAAGAAATTTAATGAAGAGCCATCTCCTTCAGGAAAAGAGGGAAATAATCGTGCGTTAACGAAGCTACAGCTTTGAATATAGAAGATGCGAGATATGTCGATGCTTATGAGGAATTATTGTGCAAAAGGCTTAAGAGGTTACAGCCGTAAAAAAGTGGAAATATATTATGTATAAGACAATATTTTTTATATTAATTTTAAGTCTAAGGACGTTTGGCGACACGCTGTATGTTCTGCACTTTTATTTTTGCTCGTAAAAAAATTCTTTTCAGTAAAAAATCATCTTTTTCTAAATATTTTAACAATTTTTATTATAAATTGCTTGCTAAAATTATTGAAAAAATGCTATTTCAGGTGTAAATTACTATGATAAAGAATCTTATCAATACTCATTATATAGAAATTTAATATTTTATTAACAATACTAAACCAAAGAATATAAATAATTTGAGAATAAAAACATTTTTATTTTTTTAAATAATTTTCATTACAAAAGTAATAACACTAATACATGGGGAATGTTAATTCGAAAAATAATAAAACAGATTATCGTACATAAGATATTATGATCACACTAATCACAGAAACTTATGAAATTAAACTAATTTCAAAAAAAAACTTGCTAATTATTAAATAATTAGCAAGTTATTGAGAATTAATAATTTATGTTAAACTAAGGTAATCTTGGTAATCTTTTGGTAATCTTTGTAAAAGTGGATTGTCATAAAAAATCTATAGAAACATAATTAAGGGTTTTGTTTCAAAAGAGATATAGCTCCAATTAAGGCGATTTGGAGTTGCATGTACTATCATGTAGGAAAATAAAAATTTGTTCGTTTGTTGCCAGATAGATATAGCTCCAATCGTTAATTCTCGCGCGAATAGAAGCGATGGGGCTGTTTGCCTCATTCGTTTGTAGCAATATAGAGGTAGCTCCTAGTGCAACCGCTGATTTTCTGCAAACTTGAATAACCTCCTTTTTGCAGCAAATCCTTCCATTTTTTTCCCTTGTCACACTCTATTCCTATTTTCCTTTCATATTTAATCAAATGTTATGGTAGAACGAATATTTATAATTTTTTATGATGAAAAATATAAGCAAATGTACAGGAATTACTTCTAACATGTGAATTAGAAGGGTATGCTTTGAGTATTTTTAGAAATGTTAAAAGTAAAAAATAACGCAACAGTTGCAAATAAATTTTTAAATGCGTTAAAATTTGGAGGGTGGATTTAAACAGAATAATTTAAAAGCATCTATAATGAATAAAAGTTTGTATTCATTTATTATTTTTATTACTGAATATTAATACTGGAAATAGAAAATTCCTAAATGAGTAATCTATTTCCAGTGTAAAAGTAATTAATCTTAAAAATAAAACATTCGTAAATTCAGCTTTCAAACCGAAGATGTAAAAGTTTCTTTTTTTCATATTCCGCAAGAAAACATTTTTAAATGTCACCATTTTAAATTGATCCAATGCTAATTACATACAATAATCTTTATAATCGAATCCTGTAATTAAAAGGAACAAACGCTGCGTTACTTCATAATAGCACCATTGTATGACAATAATATAAATTATCGCCACTAGTTTTACGACTTGTCCTCGAATCTTTAAATTTGTTACAAAATGTCCTAAAGAGAATGCCTGTAGTGCTTTAAACAATGTCTCAATTTACCAACATTTACATTTATTCAAATTCTTTCCAAACAAATTATAAACTAGCTCATAAACGTTAAACACACGGAAATGAATATTTGATGAAGTTTCTACCAATCTCTTTAAAATTGCGCACATCGAAGACAGCGACACTTAAGAAAGTTCATTTCCACCGAAGTTTATCAAGTAAAAACAAATCCAATTTTCAACAAAGCCGAGAAACTCACGGAAACTTTAATTTCAGTTGTCGAAAAGGACCTGTTCCAGATCTATCGATTTGTATACATCCCAGATAATGAATTCAGCGAGGGGGTAAACGTCCATCTGCAAGGGGCGTTTTTGAGCGGAACTTTAATTGGATTTTACGCCGTAGGAGACAGTTCAATTTAATTTTGCTTTGATGCAGATCTATCTGCGTGATTTCTTACACGTGCGGTAAAAATCTTGAATTTCTTTTTAAAACACTTCGGATTTTTATGGCCTTTTAGGGATTTTTCAGGTAAACAAGTAATGAAAGGGGAACTTATTCGAGAGTTAGTTGATCCGTGAATCAGTAATAAATTTTTGTTTGGTAAAAGGTGGGAGCCTCTTGTTAAAAGGACCTTTTTTGTATAGAAATAAATTAAAGTCTGCACAAAAACTTATTAACTAAAGGAGGTTTAGAAAAACTTTTGTTCATAGCATTTAATCTTAGCTGTGCTATTTTTTCCAACAAAGAAATACCATTTGTAAGCATTATATTTAACAAGATTAGATGGTCGCTTTAAAACTCAAAATTCAACTCTCACATTTTTCCAAGAATATTCATTATAATAGAATTTATCGTTAATTTTTCTAGTTTGGTTGCGTTGACGTGCAGTTTTAAAGTAAAACTAGGGTTATTTTGGGACAGATCTCGTCATTTTGAACCGGTATCAGGTGTTGAGAAAGGCGCCTGGGCTGTCACTCCCTCTCCAAATTTCCAGACCAGTTGGAGAATAATTGGAAGACTGATTTAACATGCACCAGGCCCGCTTAAAAAACGGTTCATCCGTGGAATCGAGTCTCAAAACTTAAACCTTTCGGCTCCGAAGTTGAGGGTTTACCATCAGATCACCGCAATCTCTCTCTGTTTCTAGATATTCATTTGATTGATTGATTATCAGTTTACCCTATTCAATAGAAGATTTTTATTGAATTATCATGCATTTCATGAATGCATACAAAAAAATGACAGGTCACATTTATTTCTTATGTTTATAACCATGTGTAAATGTCTTACCATTAAGATAAATTATGTGTGCATGAATTTATCTCAAATGTCTTTCAAAGACTCAAAGATTAGATTGAGACAACAAATTCAATCGTCAAATTTAAGTTTAAAAAATCATTTACATTTTAAATCAATGAGATGTTAATAATATTTATTTTAATCTTGCATACAATCTACGTTACTGGGCTTAGTTAAACAGTATTTATCATGTGGTTCAGTGTACATAAATTGTTGATTAGAGATTGTTGCTTGAAGTATTTTTGGTTGAAGTGTAGCACGATTTGCCCCTGAGTTTCTCACCAATAGGGCAACCCAACGGAACTTTCTTAAAGTAACCCTAATTCTGTTTTGTTTACTACTTTTTACAATAGTTGAGTTGTTCATGAACTACAACTGTTTTATAATAAATTTAATATTTAAAATATCGATTTCAGATGATTTAAACTTTGTTTATTGTTTTAATTTAAAATTTATTATACAAACAAAATTTAGAATAAAATTAATACTAATTAAAATAACATTTCATTTTTAGTGTTGATACTAACAAAAGAATTTTGTTTTCCCATTTTTAATTATCACTATGCGAATTCGCAAATCGTCTGCGTTTTCTTTTTAAAAGAAGTCTGCCATGGAATTATTCCCAGTTCTCGTAATTCATTTGGTGCTCCAACGTTTGGTTCCCTCGAAATATTATTATGTCTGCAATCGTACAGAAATGGATGTCTGATAGTTGGGATGGTAGGCACTACTTCGAACCTCTAAACGGATGAAGTAAGAGTGGAATAATTTTTTTTTCTTATGACTTGATGAGACTTGGAAAGAATGCTTTGAGTGTTATGAAGTGCTGAGTGTTTATGAAAAGATTAAATAAAACAAGTAAGTACATTGAAAATTTTGTATAATATTCGTTCCTGTAACATCCTTTATTCTTACTTGTAATATTATTATTTACTATTCTTTAATCCACACCGTCCATCTGTTCAATTTGCTAGCGAAGCCACTTCATTCCCTCTCAGTAGGAAAGCGAAGCCCTAGGATGTTTTTTTAAAGTTAAAAAATACTGCCCGGCGCCTTCTACAGATGCCGAAGGCATCGGGCAGTATTAAACAAATAACTATAATTAGTTTAACATTTTAAATAAAAAGGCTGGAAATGGCAACTGTAACTGTTCCGCGGAAGAGTTTGTTTATTTTGTCCGCCCTCTTTGTTGGCGACTTGGAATCCTTGGGCACACTATTCTACACTTTTACCGTATTTTTGATCAATTATTAGGTTTCTGCAATATGAGTTTTAGAGAACTACCGCTGTTGCAAAAATGTTATTCTATTGGGCTTAAATGCTCAAATATGAAACAGTAGTAGAATACCATTTTTGTAGAAAGGAAATATTAGATTTAAAACTATTCATTTCTATATGAAATATTAATTTATGGATTAGATTCAAAACGGCGGTGTTATTCCCGATTTATTCATTGACTTTGTATGGAAAGAATCTGATATGGATTCTGAGAGAATAAACAGTGAATTTTACTTTCCAAACAATTCTTTTCCTTGATTTAAAACCTTTAAATAAGAATAAGTGGCAAATGTCTCAGTACTGTAGAGGCAAAACTATAACAACCAGATCAATTTTGAAGAGTTTTGTTTGGTTATATTAAAACAACACTAGGGCTATTTTTGGACTGACATTTTGAATCACTTTCAGATGACGGGCATGGCACTTGAGAAAGGAACCTCTTTCCAAATTTCTGCACCACACCAGTGGGAAAATATTTGACCCTGATGAATTTAACATGCACTACACCCGTTTGCATGATGGTTCATCTATATAAGCCAGATTTGAAACTGGCACCCTGAAGTTCTAAGGCCCAGATCCCACCATTAGACCATTGAGAATCACCCCTTTCAACGAAAATTTGCATTAAGTTTACTTCATGATTTGTCTCGTTTTTGTCATTTATATTTGAATCAAAAATTAGTCTATATAATAGAAAAGAAACTATCAACCAAAAAACCAATATTTATTAAAATAAATTAAAAGTAAATGTTTCTTGAATCAAAACTAATAAAGGATGCATTGTTTTTCGAGAATTATATCGTTGTTTCATCTAAAACATAAACGAACTTAATCTATATAAATAAAAATGATTTCTATATGTCTGTTATGCGGTGCAGTACAGCTCATCCGATTGCAATGAAACTTAAAATACTTATTACTTGCAATTATTTGTTTCTACTGAAGAAGGAAAAACAAACAAAAAATATTGCTAATCATAAAACCTTGAATAATAAAGTTAAAAACAAAAGAATTAATAGTACTTACGCTTACACAAGATATACCACTCAATTTCAATAAATATATGCATTTACGATACTAAAATCAATATTATTCTATCGATCATTCTTAATTAAACAAGACAGTTATTTTAAATATCAAACGACATTTCCAAAATTATTTCTTTTGCGGCAGCAAAGTAGCGGGTAAGAAAGAAATAATGAATTCCGCCTAAGTCATTTTCAAAGGTCACCCTCGGATGGGCATTCAAATTAGGGATTACATCTGTTATGGATGTTGCTTTCGTCCAAGTATTAATCCATCGTGACCCGAAAATCCAAAGAAATTGAGGTTTTTTTTAAAAAAACTCACATCAAAAAAATCAAAGACAGTAAATTACACAATAATAATAATCAAGTTATTTTGAAAAATAAATCTAAGCAAGACGAGAGTAAAATTGAATCAAATAAAATTAAATTAAATCATAAAGGCAAACATATAAAGAGCTGCGTTTAATCAAAACAAACTACAATAAATTTATTAAAGCATAAAGACAAAGAACATACCTGATTAAAGTTAAAATTCCAAGAACTTTTGTGAAGAAAATAAACCTATAAGTGCAGACCATAATAAGCTAAATTCAACTTTGCCGCTTTTGCAGCTGAATGCACTGACAAAGCTTGGTCAACGTGCCACGACATCATAAGAAATACATTGAACGGTTTTAGCGCCATCTATTGAGTTAAAAACTAAAAATAATAAATTAGAAAACACTCCTTTGTAAGTGAAAAAATAGTATAATATATGTTAGATAAAATAAATAAACTTATTAAGAACTTAAACATTGCAAAAGTTTTCGGGAAAATCATTAAAAATTAAGTTTTTAATGAGATTGTGTGCTGATTCAGTGTAAAATTTTTTTTGTTTCTAATTTTTTAAAATCCTGTTGAATTGTGAAAAAATAAAATCTTTTGCTACCACTTTCGAGTTTAAATTAGAATGAAAATTGTTAAGTTTAATAACTTTCAAGTTTATTTGGTCTTTTTACCGTAAATACCACTAATTAATTTTTCATTAGAAATTCTTATTCTTTATATTCAGATAGGTAGCATTGTGTTAATTTTAGTCCGTTTCATATAAACTTTTGGGTCATTAAATCTTTTGGATAACAATCAATGACTATATCAACATTATATATGTTTAACAGAAGTAAATTATCAATCTATAAATAACCATTTTATTAAATTATATCTAATTGGCTTTTTTTTTTCTTATGGTAATGCAGAAAAATATTGGCTAAAGAACCTGAAAAAATTGTTTCCATTGGAATTTATTTCACTAGTTTGTAAAAAGTAATGAAATTAAAAACATAATTTTGCGAAAATATTAAATTTACATAATTTAAGCTGATGACTATTACTTTTTAATCTTTATTTAAATCTACAATTTTTAATCTAATCTGTATTTTTTTATCTTTATTTAAATATCCCTAACATATAAAAATGCTGCTTCTATTAATTTTTTTCATGTGGAAGATTTTGTAAACATTTTCAAAATCAAATCTGTTAAGTTTATTAATATTATTATCTTTTAGAAAATCAAGAACTTCTTTGTTACCATTGATAATAAAGTTACCCTCATTTTTATTTTTATTTAGGATAAGTTGGAAGCATTTAAATATTTTCCTATGTAATAATTATAATTATTAGTAATAAAAGCTACGAATCTAAATTTAAAAATTTTTTTAAATGCTACTGTTGAGTACAAATAAGGATAGTTTAGAAAGGTTCTTTTATTCAATTCCTTTATTCCAGAACTATTTTAAATGCATGAAACGAACGAAAGTCAACACAAAGATACCTATTTGAATATAAAAATTAGAAATTTGTTGTGAAAAATTAAATAGTAGGTATCTACGATAAAAAAGACCAAATAAAATTCAAAGTTATTAAAATTAAAAATTTTCATTCTAATTTAAACTTGAAAGTTGTATCAAAAATTTTATTTTCTCACAATTTAACAGGATTTTAAAAAATTAGTGACATTTTTTTTTTACATTGAAGCTATACACAATCTTATTAAAAATTAATTTTTAATGATTTTCCCGAAAACTTTTGCAATATATTGCTTTTAATGAGACAAAGTTTATTTATTTTACCTAACATATATTTTACTATTTTTTTCACTTAAAAAGGTATGTTTTCTAATTTATTATTTTTAGTTTTCTACTTAATAGATGGCGCTGAAACCATTCAATGTATTTTTTTATAATGTCGTGGCACGTTGACCATGCCGCAAAGGCGGGAAAGTTGAATTTAGTTTATTATGGTCCGCACTTATAGGTTTATTTTCTTCATAAAAGTTCTTGGAATTTTAACTTTAATCAGATATTTCTTTGTCTTTATGCTTTAATAATTTTATTGTTGTTTATTTCAATTAAAACCTGCTCTTTATATATTTGCCCTTATGTTTTTATTTAATTTTGTTTGATTTAATTTTACCCTCTTCTTGCTTAGATTTGTTTTTCAAAATAACTTGATTATTATTATTGTGTAATTTATTGTCTTTGATTTTTTTGATATGGGTTTTGAAAATAATAATTAGTAATCCCTTGTGATATTCGGGTGACGAGGCATGTCACACCTCTCACAGATAAAAATTCCTGGTTTGTACTGTTGTTTGAGGGTGATCCTTGATAAAAATCTTCAGTCCGGATTCATCATTTCTTTTTTGTTCCATTTTTTCAATTTAAACTTAATATTTAATTCTAATTTGGTCAATGCAATATAATAATTAATCGATCAAGACTGTTTCATGTAATATTAACAAGATCTTTTTGCTAAGAGAAGGAATTTCCCATATGCAAATAATGGAAATACACAAAGAAAATTTAGATATGTTTATTAATATATAATACTTTAACATTAAATTTTAATTTTTAACAAAATCTATTCTTCCGTGTAGTCGTATACAGAATGATTTAACAAGTAGTTAAACTTGTGGATAAAAGTAGAGAAATTTCGAATGATGTTTTTTAAATATTCTTTATATATTATACAATAACTTATCATATTAAGCATCATATTAACAAACATAAAATTATTCTTGTAAAATATTCTTGCATCTCAAATATATTATTGCATAACATTACAATATATTTTGATTGTATTACCTGGCTCAAGTGCTGAGATATGTAAATAGTATAGAGCAGTTTAATATTTTTGTATTTAAAAGTCGTCGTAAGTTATTATAGTGAAAGCCACAAACATGAGAGGTGATTGTGGCATACTAAATCTTGATTACGACTAATTGATCCTATCTTCTTTGATTAAAAAGTTTTACATTTGTACCTATACTTTTCATGGAATTATATAGTATGAAATTACGATTTGAACAGTACAATAGGAATTACAATAGAATTCCGAATTGGCACATTCTTTGACACGCGACTCAATCATTTTTTTCATTTGAGGAAACTTGTGGATTGATACGTTGTATATGCGACACATTATACGATGATAATGGAATTATTAAAATAAATTGGAACGATTTTTTTACGAAATTACACTGTATTGTAAACCATAATTCTTTATTTACTAATTAATTAGACTGGTGAATTGTTTGAAATTGAAGTTTTGCTCTCAAATATACTGAATTTAGAGCTCAAAACAGCAATTTTTATCTCGTCAGATTTATGAAATATCTGCAAAGCATCTTATAAGCAACATTTTAGGGGTAAATTTCAAATTTCAGAATTATCTTGCCATAGAATAACGATATTACCATTAACCCAATAAAGATTTGAAATTTACTTTTCCCTCGAAAAAATTAGATTTTTAAACTTTTTTATCTTGTAGGTACTAACTAAACCAACATTTATAAGTAATAATTATTAGTTTAGACTACTTTATATTTTTTACAATTTGAAAATATGTATATTATCCAATTATTTTATAATAATTTTACTATATTTGTACTAAATTTTTCATAATCAAATAGCTTATTTTTGAAATTTTGAAGTGTTATTTGTTTTATCTTGTTCATAAAGAAAAACTGATATTTAACATTTATTAAACCTTAAAAGTTTCCTCCATACTGTATTGAATTTTGAATTTCTTTGAATGTTTAGCACTCATTATTTTGACCGCTGAAAAAAATGTCAAACAACCACCAAAAATTGTGTTTATGAAATAAAGTGGAAGTTTTCTTTAGTTTTGCTTCGTGCAAATGTGCATTGTTTCTGCTCAAAACCAGCAAATATATCTAGAAGTTTTTTGAATAACTCCGCTATTGAATTAACAATAATAATATTCACTGACTTATCTCTTTAACAATAATTTCATAATATTTGAAGTTTTCTAGCCTTGGGTAACATTAAACAATCTGTTTAATAATATTTGAATTTCATAATATTTGAAGTTTTCTATCCTTGGGTAACATTAAACAATCCGTTTAATATTTGGTATTCTACAACTTTAAATTCTAAATGTCAGAATACTCCCGAATTCAAAATGATTTCATTGGCACAACAAATGCATGTTTTTAAACCTTTGAATCAAACATTAGATAGCTCATTAATTTCAAATAATTTCACCCTCGTCGAGCAGAGAATGTTTGTATTTACGAAACGCCAAGTTTGTGACAAATTAGCATATGATTTTTTCCCACCAGAAACAACATCTGGAAATTATCGATTCACTTTTGTGTTGACACGAAAACTTGAGGTTTTCGAGTTTTGCCCAAAATGTATGTAAATGAATTCATGCCTTAGGTATTTACTTAGTTTACAGATTCGATCCACGGAGTTCCGTCGTTTCTTTTGAGGTACGATTCGATTTCTTTTAAAAAGAAATACATAAAAAATATTGAATTATTGATGATTTAATGTTTTGTGTATTGGCGACAGTATATAAAAGGAAAATGAATCAGAAAATTTGCGTTTCGAGAAGTTTCCATTTTAATGCTTATTTCTGTACTTAGAAGCTCAAATTACATTACTCTAATTCTTTATCTTGTAAAAATAAAGTTGAAATAATTGTTTCGGATCTTCTTTATACTTTTTTAAGTGCATTTAGGACAAAAATGAAATAAATGTCTAGCCGTTTCGATTAGTCCAACCAATTATTTCTCCTCCAATTTCTAGAATTAAAAAAGTAAATAATTAAAAATCTTTTTTTATAATTTAATTAAAACCACGGAATAATGCTCAATAATTAACTTTGTGTTTAATGTTATGATATTTTCAGAGTGATATTTAAAAACAATCTAACATAAAATTTATAATTTTGCTATCGCCGGAATATTACAATGTATTGAAAAGTCATCAGATACATTTTTCTAAATAGTCTATATTCTATTATTCTATTTTTTCTAAAACAAGCGTGTTCGAATAATTTTATTTGTAATTATATTGTTATTCTTTTTCCTTTGATCATAAATAGGTCTCTTTGTCCTAATGGTAAGATCTCGGCTTCGGAACCGGAGGGTTTCATGTTCGGGAACCAATTTCACTCAATAACCATCGTGTTCGAGAGTAAGGGGGCACATTTAATGCTTCTGTTGAGGCCCTCTTGCTGTTGAGGGAAGGAAGTTTGGTGAAGGAGATGCCAGCTTAGATGCCATCGTTCATTTGACAGTGGATCAAAATTACAAAATCAATCCCAAAATAACCCTAATGTTACTTTAAAAAAGGAACGTTAATATAGCTGATTTGAACATAATTTTCTGAAGAAATTTATTTTTTAATTGTTGAAAAAGCTCTACTTTGCTTCAATACTCTGAGTAAATATAGTTTTAGTTTTATTTACAAATATATGTGAATTAACTCAAGTTAATAAAGTATTGCTAATTCAAACTTTTAGTAAGAAAGACTTGCATATGTTTACAAGAGATTCAGCATATCATTTATTTTCCTGTAATGCCCCATCCATCCTCTACTTGAGGAAAGACTGCTTCAAAATGATATTTACATTGATGAAAATTAATTAATAAGGATTCATTACAAAATTCAATAAATATGCGATATCCCGGCAAAATAATTTACAATTGTCTTTCTTAAATTTCCCATTATTCGTAAGCCTTTTAGTTTAATTACGCTTGCATATTTGATTAAATAAAATTCTATTTTATTCTAATTTATCACTTGAAACTTATTTACAGTATGGTTTTCTTCGATTTTCAGTTTGTAAAAGCATGTTAATACAACATAGCGATGTATAGCTTATAATAAATATTAATTTATTGCAAGAAAATTTTACCTCATTATACTGGAAAGGAAATCTGGACTAATTCAAGACAGTGTTTTTTAATGTTATAGTAACTGTTTATCGACATAAAGAAAAATCTAATTCTAACATCGAATTTCTCTTCAAGTAACAAAACTAGTGAACGGAAGGAACATCTTTACCTTGAGGCCGTTATCGTATATCCCTAATTCACTTGCGACAGATTTTATGTGGATCCCATTACTTACCTGAATTCTTCGAGCTTTGCCAAGAAATGTCTGCGACACTTATTTCCGATCAAATTTCTTGCTACACTCAGATATTTTCCCCCACAAAATGTTCACAGATATGGGGAAATAACATTTGAGATAGATTTTAACTAACTCACGCTTATTTTAAATATGAATTCATATAGTGTGAAAAAATGTATGAAAATAATTGGCATTTGTTGAAACAAACAGTTTGCAATAAGAGTAATAAACATAACGATTATTTGGAGGCTCAAATTGTAGCATTAATAAAAAAATCAGAATAAAGATCAACTGATTTTAGTGGGTTTTGGTGAAATTGAAAAAAAAAAAAGAAAAAGAAAAAAATCATGTTTTAGAATGTTGAAGCGAAAAAGATCCAAATAAAGTAATAATTCCAATAAAAAATATAATAAAACAAATTTTAAGAAATTAATCTTCAAAAATCTGAAAAATTAATGAATGTAAAAAAACTACATATATGCATACAAATAATTGGTTTGGTAAACAATGCAATTTGCAATAAGTGTAATAAATGTAATAAACAGTGGAATGTCCAAATAGTTGCATTAATGTGTAAATTCTGAATTTATAATTGCTACTTTTTAGGGAAATATCGAATTTTTACTTTAAAAAATGCACATTTTCCCCAGAAATTGAAATTAGGAACTTCCAAATAAAAATAGAGTCCAACAAAAACTATAATAAAACCAATTTAATATAATTAATCCAAAAAATGATAAAACTGTAGAGATCTTAAAAAGTTAAAATAATGTTAATCAAAAAGATTAGGTAGAACTGCTCAAAATTATTTGATAAACGGTAATCGGTGGTTTTTTTGCATTACATTTCATTGATTTAATCTTTATTTTATTGTTTTAAAAATGCCCAGAAACTTAATTTTTAATAATTTTGAATGCACAAAAAATATATTTAATCCTCAGCTATCATATCTCTCAAAACTACAAACAAAATTCTAATTATTAAAAATAATTGATATTATGTAGAATTTTGGTCGAGAGCATGAGTAGAAGGAACATCTACCGGTCATATATTTGGAGCGTTGACAAAAATAACACCAAACTCTAGGCAATGTTCCTGGAATGATATTTTATTCATTACTATATTTGGTCCATCTCGAAAATTTCAGTTTGGTGTCAAGCAATTGTTCATGCTTCAAAGGAAATTTTCTCACTTTCTAAACCACCTGACCATATTCTTTCAAAACTCTTTTAAATGTTTATAAAATCCATTGGCATTAAAACTTTACCTCAAATTTCCTTCCTTAAGAAAATCTAGACTGGAATGAGCAGCTGTTCAGATAATGAACCCAAATCTATAATTTTCCATATCTGCATACATCAGCTGTGTCTTGGTGGTAACATCTCGACTTTGAAACCAGAAAGTTTCAGGTTTGAGACCTTATTGCACCGAAGAACAATATTATAAACAGATTTGGTGCATATTAAATTCATCTTGGCTGAACATCATTCCGTCGATGTGGTTTGAAAATTTGGGGAGGAGGTGTCAGCTCATATATCCTCCATGACATTTAGCCTGGGCTCAAAGTTAAGAGGACCGTCCCAAATAGCCTAAGTGTTGCTTTAAAACGAGACGTTAATATAATATTGTCCTCCCAATGTAAATACTGCCAGAAAATCGAACTATAAAGACAATTTTCCTTTAAATCACATTTTGACACCAAGAATTCACTTAGAATTTATACAACTTACTTTGTTATATATTTTTATCTCCTTTCTTTTATACCTTTTCATATGAAATATAATTATTCTATTGTTATCTTCTTGAAAGTGGGTAAAATTTATAGCCTTCATTTGTTAAGGTATCCGACTACTTTCAAAACACTGGTTATCGACAACACTGATTTTTTTTTTAATTTCTTGTAGTTCAGACTTTTCTCTTCACAAAACAGTTTATATTTTATAGGAAAAGGAAGGCCTGACCAATCATCCAGAGTCACATTTTTTTCTGCTAAAATTTTAAAATAAAATTCTACTTATTTCTCAAAATGTATTATACACTGATGGAAAAAAAATCCCAACACCAAGAAAAAATTATTGTACAGTAATTAATTTTAGGAATACATTTGTTTAGGTAACATATATAATTGATTAAAGTTTCAAGATCACAGGTAGAGCCATTGGCGAGAAGAGCCATTTCAAATGTGAAATGTTGGTACATTAGTAACCGGTGTAACCGCTAGAATTTTGAATGAAAGCATGTAAACGTGCATGCATTGTGTCGTACAGGTGTCGGATATCAGTTTGTGGGATGGAGTTCCATGCCTGCTGCACTTGGGAGGTCAATGCAGGGACGGTTAATGCTGGTTGTGGATGACGCTGGAGTTGTCGTCCAATTATGTCCCATACGTGCTCGATTGGAGAAAGATCTGGTGATCTAGCAGGCAAAGGCAACATGTCGACACTCTGTAGAGCATGTTGGGTTACAACAGCGGTATGAGGGCGAGCGTTATCCTTTTGGAAAACACCCCCTTGAATGTTGTTCATGAATGGCAGCACAACAGGTTGTATTACTAGACTGACGTACAAATTTGCAGTCAGGGTGCGTGGGATAACCACGACAGTGCTCCTGCTGTCATACGAAATTGCTCCCCAAACTATAACTTCAGGAGTAGGCCCTGTGTGTCTAGGCCGCAGACAGGTCACTAGCAGGCGTTCACCTGGCCTCCTTCTAACCAACAAACGACTATCACTGCGACCAAGGCAGAACCGGCTTTCATCAGAAAACACAACAGATCTCCACTCCGTCCTCCAATGAGCTCTAGCTTGACACCACTCACGTCGCAAACAGCAGTGGTTTTGAGTCAGTGGAATGCACTGTTCAGGGCGTCTGGCTCGGAACTGTACTTAAAGTAACCGATTTGTAACAGTTCGTTGTTCACTGTGGTGCCAACTGCAGCTCTAATTTCAGCTGCAGACGCAGTACGATTAGCCACAGCCATACGCCAAATACGACGGTCTTCCCTCTCAGTAGTACCACGTGGCAGCCCGGAACCTAGTCTTCTTGAGGCAGTACCTTCCCTTGACCACTTCCGCCAATACTCATGCACAGTGGATACATTCTTGCCAAGTCTTTCAGCAATATCGCAGAAAGAAAGCCCACCTTCTCGTAGCCCTACAACACGACCTCGTTCAAACTCAGTGAGCTGTTCATAACGGCCTCTTCGTCTTCTCAGAGGCATCCTTGACTAACATTAACCCACTACGTCAAATCTCAACTGTAAATAACGATCACGAACCTTACAGCGCTTATTTAAAGCAAACCTCATTTGCATGTTCATAATGTAGCTACTAGCGCCACACTTACGCGTGTAGCTCGAAATTTGAAGCAACGTCATCTTTCAGATGTATAAACACGCCTACCAAATTTCGTTTATCTAGCACAGCTCTTTCCTAGTGTTGGGATTTTTTTTATTCCATCAGTGTATTTTCAAATAATTTGGTTGTATCTATAAAATTTTGTGTCATAATTGACAATATGTCTAAAAACCCTAGTTTAAAATAGTTTATGAAAAATCCGATTTTTCAAATTTTTTTCTTCGGATGTTGTTGGATACCTTAAGCTTAAAAGATGTACCAAGTCTGGTAATCTGATCCAGCTTGATCATGTGCACCAAGTCTGGTAACCTCATCCAGCTTGATCATGTGTAACAAGTCTGATTACCTGATCCAGCTTGATCATGTGTACCAAGTCTGGTAACCTGATCCAGCTTGATCATGTGTACCAAATCTGGTAACCTGATCCAGCTTGATAATTTTGCCTTGCATATAAAGTAGTCCTACATATTTTATTAATGTGTATGCGAGAAAGCGTCAGTAAAATCATTCATTAATACGGGTAGAAGAAGGAATTAAATCCAAGAGAATATTTAAAAAAAAATGAAAACAAGAAGTGATGCCGTTGTTACAATTTGAACTTTTGCTATATTCTAAACTTGGTATCCAAGCATTGCGTTCATGATTTCATGCATGTCCACTTTGCTTATTCACTGACGAACAATAGAAAGCATTTTTAAAACCAGTGTGAGTAAACATATTATAACAGAAGAATAATACTTGTGCTTTTGTGTGTTATCAGCTGCAAATTTAGTTTTAAAAGTGTTTAAAAAATTTTATATCCCGTCATATGTAAGTTTCATTCGATCATTCCATTTCTTAAGCGGTATATCAATCCAGTTAAAGGTCACTGACAAATTTGCGAACTTTAGTAACAAAATACCATAAGCGTTACGAAGGTTCCTAGTAACTAGCATATATTGTATGGTATCACACATATACTATACAGTATTGTATGTTATTGAACAATATTTGCAATCATTTATAATATTATTGACTATCAAATGATGTAATATCACATAATATTGTTTAATATTGTGCAAAAGAATGTGGTTCCTAGGGTAAGAAAGGTAACCACATGATTTCAAAAAAAAATTAAATTGTCTACTGTGAAGAATGAAATAATCGACACTCTCTGATTTATGAAGATTTGTTTATCGAAATTGAAAAGAAAACTAAGGAAAATGGTATATTTGCCTATATGCAACTGTTTACTTTATGTCTACGCAATTTGTAAGTTTCTACGCAATTGTACATTTCCATAAAATTCCCCTTCACTTCATCACTGCTGGAGACATCTTTCTATAATAAAAACGAACAAAAACTAGCTTATTTCTATGGTAAATTCATCAACAGCCGTAGAAATCGGTATGCTGAAAAATATGCCGTTTCTTATTGCACTTGCCATTGGACAAGCCCGTTGTTACGAAGACAGGATTTAAGCTTATAGGGTGCGTCTCCTGTCTTAGTAGAGCCACCTAGAGTCAAGAGTTCGACTTTGTCACACTCGCATTACCTCATTCATTTGCACAGCCCCTTTTTACAGGGGCGCCACATTCACACAAAGAACAGAGAAAGTACAGTCATATCCGAACCAGGACTCGAACCCAGGATCACGGGTAAGACGCGCTACCCCTATGCCAGGAAACCGGAGGAAAAATAATCTAAACATTGTATTTAAAATTGCAATAAATTTTTTCTAAGAATCCTTTTTTTTTAATTATTTACTGGAACATAATTTCTGGATAACCATCGTAAATAAGCATACATATTTCAAATAAATTCAGCAAGCATTTCTATAAAAAATTAACTTTTCTAAGATAATGAGCTGCATTATCACAAGGGCATTGAATTTCCATTCATACAACAGTAAAAGAGCAAAATGTTCTTTGAAGTTTTCAAATAATTCATTTATGCGTTGCCACTTTAAAAGAATTTTCCATCTTGAAAGATTCTGTCGGAACAGTTAAGTAACTGTCATAGATAAGCAGATACGGTACATGCCAAATCCATTATAAAGCTGCCATTGCATTTCGAAATCCAAAATAAAGACTACAGAATTCATCTCTTCTGAAGAGAGAAAAGTGAAATAGAGGTTGAAAAGGCTGATTCAAAAAAAAAAATCCTAATTTTTCTTTTCTTTCGCTTGGGAAATAAAATATTGGAAATAGTTCAAAAGCTGCTTACCAATTTTGTTCCTTTGGAGTCTTTTATGTGAGGAGAAAGAGTTTCTTAAAAGTCAATTTTATTTTTCTCGCGCTTGGCTTGATTTACGTCAAGAATCCTTTTTCACTACATGATACACTTCTTATACAATAAAAAACACTTATGCTTTAGAATTTCTGTATTTACATGGGGGAATTTTATTAATACTTATTAGTAAAAACATATTATTCATGTTTTACACATTCTGTTTGGAATTAACTCTTGAATGGTCAATATATAAACTTGAATTTTTTTTCTCTGAAAAATGTTTAAATATAGACAAGTGTTATTTTTTTCTACTTGTTTATAGTACAAAACAGAGAATTAAATTTGCATAAAGGGAATAAGCTTTGTTAAGTTTTCAGGAGTAGTATCTATTACATTGCCAAGTTAATGATATATCAATGAAAAAAGGCGAAGTCCTTCAATTAAATTAAACACTCATCTTTAAAAATCAAGAAGAATCGAAAATATTGTAAAGGTGAAATTTCTACTCGTAATTTAAGATAATTTAGTAAAACATTAATTAAATAAAAATTCAAACATATATATCAGGGGCAAATAAAATTTTCTTATTAGTATCCTGAAAATGCACAAAAGTGAAAGAAAAAAATAATAGATCAGTTTGTGCGTGATCAGTATCAATACAAAATGGGATTGCTTCTAACAACTACGAAGGTGTGGTAATGTTTTATATTCAAACCCCAAATGATCATTAATTCAATTGATAGAACAGTAATTATTAGGACAAATCAATTAGGATATCACAATACATGAGACAAGTTAAGGGCGATAATGTGCCTTCTTAAAGCTATACGAACATATTCAACCAGATTAAAGCATATAAAATAGCATATTACTCTGTATGCCGAATAATAACCTCACGAAAGTTATTTACCGAAAACCAAAGTATTTTCTTCTCTCCCAAGCTTATTTCAAATTGAGCGAAAACAATTTGCGCTATGAAATTTTTTACTGTGTCGAAATGCATCACATAATCGTGGAATTTAAGTTGGTCCCATAGAAAAATGTCGCATGGATTCTAGTTATAGCGTCTTGTAAGGTGAAGGAGTTACTATTTATGTCTAACGTGCGTTTTGTTAATGGGCCGAAAAACTTGTGGTGGTAAGTTCATAAGCCAGATAGCTTCCGGACACGAGTGTGCACTTTTGTCTAGCCGTTATGTTACACGCTTACGGGCCCAATGGTCCCGAGTTCGAACCTCAAGAAGGGACATTGGTGACCTGGTTCTGAACTAACAAACGCGACCTCCATGGCGCCCTCTACCTGTAGCAAAAGTCACCATAATGCTTGGCGCAATAAAATAGTTCCTCTCACCTCCAACCAATGTAAAGGGAATTGTAAGTTCATAACCCAGGTAAAGACTTCCGAACATGTATGTACACTTTTGTCTAGAGGTTATATTGCACGGATGCGGACTCAATGGTCCGTAGACATCAAGACAAACAAAAATTGCAGTAAGAGAATGTAGTTATAATTATAATTGTTGTCGCAAACCACGTTTAGAAAGTGAGCATTACAGGAAACGCCAAACAATGCCACAAAAATTAAATAACTATGAAAAGATTAATTCAATCATTTTATTAAAAAAAATTGTTAGAAATGGCTATGACTTCTTGGGATGACATAAAACCATCCAAATGGAGCATGCCCATACACAGAACGCCAACAATTTTGTTTCTTTCTAGATATGGCTGGGACATATTTCCGATTCAGAACAAAGGAAATCATTTTGAGTCAGTTTATAAACAAAATCTTTCGAATAGCAACCCACCTTCATATTTGAGATAAAGATGTCGCACATGTGCTTCTGAAAATGATAACCACAAGCTTTCGGGAAGAAAATTTTATAAGAAATGTGGTGTGATTATCTCGATTATGATATCTCTAAAAGAATGTTTATTGGCATGTCACGAGATTTGCATCAATATCTATATCAAAATACGATGTAGCTTTGTTTTTTTAGTGTATTTAGCATATCATATAAATAATCTCTCATTTTTATTGGCTTAATACCATTTTATTAAATACATTTTCCTTAATTTTCAGAAACTAGCATAAATATAACTTATTCAGTTTTATCTCTTATAATAATGTGTTGTCACTCTGAAAGTCAATCTGTTTTGAATGACAGCTACTAAAGATGTAACGTAATCGCCTTGGAAATTGAAGAAGTGTATTTAAAAGCCATTTTTTGAAATTTTAAACAATGAGTTTAAGTTTAACTTTTATTCGAAAATAATTTTCTATAAAATGATATTTACATTATTTCAAAATTAAAATAATAACTAATATTAAATTTCAAAAAAAAAATTATTCATGATTATAATGTCAATTTGTAGATAATCCCTTAAGCAAAAATGATAATACAAATTTAATAGTTTTGGAAATTGTTTCCTAAATTTATGCAATTTTCTTTTTAAAAAATGCCTTCTTGCTTACAATAAATTACATTGCTGCCCGGAAATTGAGAAGTTTTTATCGTTTTGTCAAATACTTATTCACGTGAATTTACTACACCGTTGAAAGTTAAATAAAGAATGACTTTATTAAATTTCTGTATGTTTACATGGCAAAAAATGGGAAGATAAAACCTCACAAAAATTAGATGATATATGGCAAGATAATAAATCTATTAATGGTCCTGTGACATTATGCTATCGATAATCTTCAGAAATATGCATATACCTATTGAACAGAACCTACATAAGACTTTTAAAGTAATACTTCTATTTTACGACAATTTGATGTTTTAATAGAGTAAGAGACAATATCATGGCTGAGAGATTTCATCTCTTAGGAAACCAATATCTCAGACGAACTACAAGATAGCTAATATCAGAGTAAAAAGGACAAAATTCTGGAAATACTCAGTATATTAATGTTTGAGGAAAATTAAAAAATAAAAATCATTGTAACCGAATAGTTTTCTTTTGAATCTCTTTGTAGCTTCAAGTGCAGTTTGTATTACTAAATTTCAGTCAGGAGAGTAAAGATTTGTTCACTTTATATAAGTTAGATAGCTTAAGAGATAAAATATATCAGGCAATCTGAGTTGAAGTTTGCATGTACGCCTACTACATGTTAAAAAGACAAACATAAGCAACAAAACTTGGAATATTTTGTAGAAAATATGCTTTTACCATAGAAAATTTTTATCACTGAAAATCCTTTATGTAATACAATAAAGATGATAGATTCCTACCAATAAACAAAATATTTGAAAAACATCGTACAATGACTCACATATTTCAAGGCACTTATTCCCATTTATTTTGAATTTGATTTTTTTTATGAAGATAGTTTTTTTTAAACTTAGGCTTGCGATTCATGGGAAAACAAGCTTTGTCTGTAAAAAGTCAAAACAGCAGTCATCACTTGCAGAAAATTTTAAATATTCTGTTTGAATCTTATCTTTTGATTTGGTACTTTATATGAAATAAATATTTAAAGAACTAGTTTTCTAAGTAAGTATCTATTAAGGATAATATCGATAGAGTGCATGACAAATCTTTTCTGACATTGCTTGTGCACTCTAAAAGCCAAAGAAGATACGGCATCTTTTATCTGATTTGAAGAAAAGAGATGTGGAATGTAGGTCTAGAAAAATTACGGGGAAAAAATTCCTGATTTCTTCTATCTTTTGCTCAGAAAGCAAACTCTTTGGAATAGCCCAGAAAGCTGCTTACGGTTTTTTGTTCTATTGAAACTTCCAACTGAAGTGAAAAGAAATTCTTAAAAGCTACTTTATTTTTTCGACTCTTGCGTTGATGTATTTGAAAGCATTCTTCCTTGGAGCATGATACGTTTCTTTTAAGGTATGTGACAAAGTTCGGGATAGATTTTTGAAAAACGTTTGAAAATAGTTATATGTTTGAACATTTGCATGAGATAGATTTTAAAAAATCAACTATAAAAGCAAAATATACCAGTTAAGTGACAAACGTTTTTGAAATAGGGGAAAGGGCATTTTTAGCTAAAAAAGAGATATAAATAAAAAATGTTCAAATTTTGAGGTTTATAAAATGATATGCTTAAGATTTTAAAGATAGCTCAAGACATATTATCTAGTTCTTGAACTAAAACAATAAGCTGTATTTCTATTCGTTCTTTAAGTATTGGGGTTCATATTTTTTACTTTGTGAATAATTGAAAAAACTATAAAATATTTCTAAATTCATATATAACTTTTTATCAAATTCATGAACTGCCAAAACACATTGAGAAATTATGATACAAAATTAGAACAAAAAAAAACTATTAGGGTTTAGTTTATAAGCATTAAAACATGCAAATGCAATCACATAAATCAATGTAATTTCTCAGAAAATATATTTAGAAACAAAATTCTAACGGTTTTATAAGAAAACAGGTACAAATCTTAAAAAAATATTAAATTAAAAAAATTCGTAATTTCGCAAACAATTTTTCAACTGTAGTCACAAACTTAAAAATACAAAATATTCTTTAATACTTTTTTGTTAATATAAGGATTTTTTTTGTAATTTTTTTAACCGGTTATGAAAGGCCAAAACATTTTTCTGCATAAATTCTGAAGAAAAAAAGCTAGTGAATATTATTTTTTAAATATTTAATATCCAATTTTGTTTTAAAGTTTTAGAACAGTATTTGTGTTTTCTTTCCAATGCAAAAAAATCAAAATTTCTGCAGCATTTTCCTGGTTGATTGGTGGAAAATTAAATGGTCTCTAAGATTTTAATTGTAAACTAGAACAAAAAGTAACTTGGATAGAATTTAAAACTTTATTCATTGATGTTATTTTATATGAATATTAGAAATGGGTTTTATATAAATATTAAAACAGAGTTTACAAGAAACTCTAAACTAAATTCCTTGTAGGGATATTAAAAGTCAAAAATTATTATGAATAAACAAATACAAAAAGTTTCGACAAAATGTAGCTTGTATGAATATAATAACAATTTTTTTCTTATCAGAATAGAAATGTTAAAATAAAACAAGTAATTTATTTTAAGCGAAGCCTTGACTTAAAAATAATTTTTGGAAATATAAAATGTTTGTATGTAAAAAATACAGTATATTTTGCCTCGTAACATTTTTCTATAATTACTTAAAGTGTGAATCTCATTTAATTACATTAAAATCGTCATGATTGAGATAATTAAATTATTTAAAGTTTAATAAAAATTCTACTTCAAAAAAATTCTCGATAAATTGTTAAAATATAATTTTAAGTTTATAGTTTTTTTTAAATATAAAATATCAAAGACCATTTTTGATTTCTTTACTTTATCCAGAATACATATCACAATATAAAACAATAATAATCAAATTTTAATGGGTAGTTATAGGGTAAATTTCATTGGGTTCTAATATTGGGTATTATATTCGTGTTAAAAATTGTTTGTTTGGGAATGCATTGTGACTTATTGAGATTAATTTTCTTATATGCTAGCAAATACAATTATGATATGATTGAAAATTGACACTTTTGTTTTAATTTTTTCAATACACTTTAATATTGAGATTCTTACTTCTCAAAATTGCCATCAGATAGCAAAGATAACAGGAAAAGAAAATTTGATTTAATTAAATCAGTAACTTTTAGACATTTCAAAACAATCATCTTAAAACAAACTTCTACCATATCAAAAATTGGTTAGAAGATCATATATCAAAATTAGTTATTTAAAATCTTGGAGAAAGAAGACTGAAATAAAAACATTTTAGAAGTTTGTGCCTTTAACTTTTAATAGATTAATTTTAACCATGCTTTTATCAATAATGGTTGCCAATACAACGTAACTGTTAGTTATTAATACAAGTTTATTGAAGTCAAATTCTAATCCTGAAAATACATTTTTAAGAATTCACGTTGAACACTCAAGCATCCAACAAAAAAAATTTCATTTCTTAGAAGGAAAAAAAATGCTTATCCAATACAGAACTTTTATCAGGATGCGATGTCTCTAGGAATGTAATGCAGAGCTTAGTTCAAAATGGATTTTTCTGGAATTCTGAAAGAATTCAAAAACTATTTTCTAACATCACGAAATAGAGAAGCATTCATCTTTGCTTTTTTAGTCATTTACGCCTAAACCAAATCGCCCATTAAAAAGCAGAATGCCTTAATTAGTGCAAAGTTTGAACCTGAGAAGAAAATTAGGTTCTCAATCTTTATTAAGTGAGAAAATCTCAGTCTTCCAACTTTGATAATAGCTTCGCACTTCTTTAGTTTTACACACCATACGACTGTTTAAAAACGTCGCCATCTTTCAATAGATTTAATCCCTCCCTTAGTCTATAAAAAGCTAAATTTTTTGTAAGAAAATTCCTTTTTAGGATTAAAGGTTTTGATTAGTTTAAAATTATGAATGACAGTAAGAAACAGGGCTCAACTTGTCTGAGAGATACTCCATCAAGATGATTTCTTTCTAATATGTATTATTGCCAGGGATGGAACTTTCACATATGCTTTTGATAAAGAGTTTGAATCAGCAGCGATTAAAATAACTGTTCTTGAACACTTGATCCAGACTAAAAAAAGCCATGCGAAGTCGTTCAGATAATAACATTGGTGGTTTTCTTTAATTGTAGTGAAATGGGAAATGTAAATTCTTAATTGTTTCACAGTCTATAAATATCATTAGTTGAGTTTTAAATGGATTTGAGAAAGCAATTAATCACACACGTTGAAAATAATTGAAAAACATCATAATTTCTGTACCCATGTTAACACATTAAAGGCGGGAGTCGTAGTACTGCGATTTGATCCTCGTTACCTAGCATACTTTCGTCAAGATCCCCCGCCTTTAATGTGTCAATGCATTTCCTTGTAGTACAGTCATTCATGAATTTATATTTAATTCTATGTATGAATGAGTCATACAAGTGATGATCAAATAAAATTAAGGAACGACTCTGTGCATACAAATGAAGACTTCGTTCAAATAATACACCTTAATCCAGAGCACAATTATCTCATTGATTAACGAGTCGAAGGATTCCTTGTCCCTAGAATTCCTGTGAGCGTGACGAAATCCAGTCCTTCACTGCGTCCTTGAGATTGCCTTCCAAGGTCTACTACTTGTTGAATTCATTCAGCACAGAATAACCATTATCTCGTATGTGTATTGTGAGACTCTCCGAAGACCACGCAGGTCCATTAAGAACAAAACACCGGGGAATGTGGTTCTGCTCCATGATAAGCGCGTTCACATGTCTCCAGGGTTACACACGAGGAACTGACCAGTTTCAAGTAAGAGCAGCTCGAACCTCCGTCCTACAGCCCGGACATGCCTTCCCACGAATTTCACGTGTTTGATTCTCTGGAAAAGCTTCTGAGAGGGAAGGGTTTTAACTCGTACGGTGAACTCAAAGAATCTGTGTATGACTGGATCTAATAACGGAATTCTGGGAATAAGGAATCTTTCGGCTCGTTAATCAATGGTCGTTGTGCTGAGGCCTACGTATAATTTGAATAAAGCATTGGTTTATACCTACAGAGTCGTTTCGTATCTTTTCATTTCAGCACCTCTTGTTTTCTCTGTTGATCTCATATACTTGTTTACTTTCCCAATTCATATTCTGTAGATCTATGCGTATGGAATTATCAGGAATGATAGATTATTATTTAAGTATAAAAATTTCACAGTATTTGACAAATTTCTATTAGTAAGATTCTTTTAACATACCTTTCAACAACTAAATTGGCTACTTTGGCTATTTGCCACTTTCTCTATTTCATACGAGGAATCAATTATGACATGAATTAACAATAATAGTAAAATTATTTAATTGTATCAAAATTTTATTTTTTAAAAATCAAAAAAAAAACTTTATTATCTAAAATACGGATATTCTAACAATGAAACGGAATCATGGAGTTTTGAAAACTGAATAATAGATTAACACTTCTTCATGTTCTAATAAATATTTTTAGGCATTTAAACAAGAAAAATAAGCATAAAACAAGTTATCAAAGATTTCCAAGAGAATAAATTATCATTAATCAAGGACACGCAGAAATTTTAAATAACAAAACAAGAAATAACGCTATGGACAAATGGAAACAATTATTTCTAATTATTTCATTTCCCCAAAAATATTCATTGATTACACTTGACCAAATCATTTTTTTTTTTTTTGCAATAAATTTTACCAAGGGAATTGAAAACATCGTTTCCTAAATCGAAATATGGAAATCTGAAAAAAAAAAACCCAACTTACATTTAATTAGAATACGCAAACGAAGCATTGTGTTCGTTTTTAAAAGGCAAGTTGAAGCGGAAATGAGATGTGTTAATTACATACTTTTCAATAATTTCTTTTTTCTGCACGGTTAGATAAGTAAACGGGTTTTGACAGATAAGAAGTAAAGGAAAGTTAAGGAATTAATTTCGAAGTTTTTTTTGTCATTCCAAATTAAACATTGACATAAGACATCGGGAGACAAAAATTTCGGTCGACTAAATTCATTAGGAGTTTGAAAGAAAGTAATTTATAGTTGTGTTAATGAGTTTTTTCTGTATATCTTGAGACTTTCTGATGCACTTGGCAACATATATTAATGAAGAAATGGTATGATGGCGTTAAGTATATCAAGAATGAATTAACAATATTTATTTATTTACTGCATTGACTAAGAAACATTTTTTTCTGCTCGATAATGCCTCGAAAATTTATTTAACTTCAAGCGATTATGATTTTTTTTAATTTCACCTTCCAGATTTTTCGATTGCTATTTTCATTTTTTAAATGAAGGTTTTTGATTTTTAATACTGTGTTTAAAAGATATTTCATATATAATTTCAATAAATTTTTATTTTATATAACTTTTATACAAATATATGATGTTTGTTTTGATTTAAGTATAAATGATTTTACTAATTAATTTGTTGAATTGTAAAAAAATATTATGATTTATTTCTGAATTTATATTTTGACAATTTGGTTGAAATTTGTCGATCGATATTTGGAAAAATATCTTGTGATTTATGATTAGATTATGAGTCTGACGCTCGTGAACATAATTCATTTCAAATTTTTTTAATACAAATGTTTAAATATTTGCGTTTGGTGATTTTTTTTTTCAAATCAATGAAGAATTGGGTGTGAATGAAACATTTTCACTCATACTGTACACTATCATGGTCATTTTTCCAACTGTATTGTTCCCAAGGTATTTTTCATTCTAATTTTTATCTTTTCTTGTTATGTATAGATACGCTATCTGTATTTGTTTGTATTTTTTCTATTGATTGTTGTGTAATTTTTAAATAAAGTTCACCTTCATCGATACTAAATCGGAAACTGACAGCATGAGTTATATGGAAGTGATGTGTGGTTTGAGGCTAAGAGTTAAGATGTGAATGAAGCAACTTATAGATCTCTAAACGAATTTAATAGTTTTCTAGAAACGGAAGTAATGTGTGGTATGGTGTTAAGTGTTAAGATGTGAATGGCGCAATCTATGGGACTCTAATCGAACTTAACAATTATGAATCAATATTTCTTTCACCATGTAATCACTTTTCTTATGTAAGTTTTGATAAAAAGTAAACTTTTCATAGAAAACACACTGACCTAATGCTTGAAAAAAATTGTCAAACTCTACAACGCCGACAAACATTGTGCAGAAATCCCAGAACTGTGGCACGATCTCAGGTTTATATACTGGAAACATGCAATCTTTTGCTATTATTGACTCTACATTGATTAGCAAAGGATTTTTTACGTTTGTTCGCTGTCCTACGACATGAAAGATATGTGGCTATTAGCGATAACGAGGATCGAATTCGAAACGTTTGGATTCGTAGCCAGATGACATAACCACAGCACAAAAGTGACCACTAAGTCTTGTTACCTGGCTTATAAAACTTCCACCACATATATATTAAAAAGTAAAGATGGTAACAAATGTTTACAGTAAATGAAGTATGGAGAAAGTATTATAGCTGCCAAAAGTGCCGACCTCTATGAATTCCAATGTTTCAGATCTACTTTTGCTCAAAAAATACATCCTTAGCATTATATATATA
>JAPMOQ010061158.1:509499-523958 GCA_026543055.1 Argiope trifasciata
ATTTTGAAGTTTTTACACTTTATTCCTAAAATTTATATATAATGAAATATTTATTCTTACAATAATTTTACAAAATGCCAATATTAAACTGGGTTGTTTTTAATCATAGTTAAATTACAACTATATTTATTTTGATAATAGTTTTAATAGAAATGAAAAAATTAGACTTTTTTTCTCCCTTAATTATAATTTTTTGATTACAATGGGCTATCCATTACTAACCGTATAGAAGTAATAAAGAAAATTATCTCCTGTATGTATTAAAGCTCTAAATGTTTTTAAATTTTATATTTTATTAATTATATAACTTTTTTCCCTTTTGATTAATATTCTTTAAATACAATAACTATAAATATGTTTCAAGAAAATATCTTCTGCATCTCTTTGTAATAAAACAAATACATTTTGATTACAAAAAAATATTTTTGTCGTCTTCTTTATGATAGATTCTGGATAAAGAAGAACGAATAGATTTCATGTTCACATTTATTTTATTTTAATTTTTTCCTTTGCATCTTCTGTTTAATATGCTTCCTAATAAAAATCATTTTTAAATATATAATAAAAAATAAATAAATAAAAAAAAAATTCAGATTTTCAAGCAAAGTAAAAGAAATCATTTGTGGTAAGTTTTGATATTAAAAATATAGCATAATTAGATGTATCATTTTTTATGTATAACAAAATAAAAAATAACTTTTATTGAATAATTTATCGAATATGTCTTTTAAGGACAATGTTGTATTGCAAGTTTCAAAAAGTAGAGTACCTATTTACTCTTAAGGAGAAAAATTATTGTATGTATATGCACAATGAATGATTAAATTGTTAGAAGGTTTCTTCATTACCTTTGTATCTCATCTTTATAAAACATTTCTATAAAATTGAAATTACTTACAAAAAAATAATTTTGCTGATATAATACGTATGATTTTTACTCATCATTGAACAGTTATTATAATTTCGGGCTAATAAGGCATTCTTTGTAATTTAACTATTAGGTTCATAAGTATCGATATTTAAAATTATCAGATTTCAATAGAAATGCAATATTGATTATTCCTTTAATTTCGTAGTGAGAACTTTAAATTCATATTTGATAGCATTTATACACGTAAAAATGTTTTTTCATTGGTTACATAAAATAATTAATATGTAGCTAATTACTTAGATTATGACACCAGCGATAGTTTATTGAAAAGTTGACAAATCCTTTTTTTTTTCTTTTTTATGGTACATTACATTATCTTTGTTTACCAAGTTATTTCTCCTCACCGATCTTATTAATTATTCATAATAAATCTTATTACTAAAACTTCCTAGACGGTATATTTGCATATAATAATTAAACCCAATCATGGGCAAAAATGGCATATAATATAGTAATTAATATATTTCAAACATCACAATTTACTGACTTTTTTATGAAAAGAATTTCTGAACATTCCTTCCATTATCTTATAAAAGATCTCATTTAGTTGTAAAAGGAAATAATTAATCGATTTTTCGTTCCTTTTTAAGCATTAAAGCACAAACAAAAATGTTTTTATACAATGAAAGTTTATTGAAGATAGCTTCAATATTTTGTATAAATTGTATGAAAATGTTTTTTAAATATAAAGTTATTTTTCATTTCTTGAAATTATGATTATTCATTAAATTTCCATTTATCTCAATCAATACGAATCATGGTGCACTACATTTTCCTCAGACGCACGTATTGAAAACACATGAATTATAATAGAAATGAAATTAAAGGTAATGACACAATCCAATCAAATAATATCGAAGAAGCTCTTTTCATAATTTATATATGTTTGCAAGTACGTAATAATATTTTCAATTACCAGTTTATATAAATAATTTTTCCAGAATACATAAAGTTCTCATTAATATTTAAATCTAATAAATGCTAAAAGTTTTGATAGGAAGTAATTCCATTTTCAATTACTCTGTTACATTTATTTAATACTTCTATTTACAAGTATGGAATATGTTTTTAGTATAAATTATCCTATACCAAAGAATATTTAAATTTCATAGTCTTCAATAAAACAAATATTTTGAAATTCATAAATATGCATATTCTCGTCTAGCTCAACAAATAAGTAAATTATGATCGGCAAAACAAATTTGGTTTTATGTGGCTTTAATATATACCAGCTTGATTTTATTTTCATTATTAAGGGTGTTAAGCCTATGCAATATAGTACTTCAGATAGTGTTCGCATCCTCTGTACATGTTTTTACTTAAATTAAAAGCAAATGTAAACTTTTAATATCATTAATGCGTGTTAAACGAATGATACAATTTTTAAATTTAAAAAAATCTGTTATTGAAAGAGTTCTCTGTTCCAAAAGGATATTTAGTTTAAAATATAAATACAATTTTGGAATTTCATTATAATGTTAAGAAATATATTTCTGCTTTAATGTCAAAATATTTGAACTATGAAAAAATGTGCTCGTAAAATAATAGTTATGTTGTGTTAAACTATGAAGAGTAATTCCTGAATAATGACAGAAGAATCACCTCAACCCGGACAAATATATTGAATATACGGTAAATTATTGTATATTATTGTTATAATAATTTTAAATATTTTAACACAGCTTATCATAAGATATTTCATGAAATATTAAAAATTTTAACAGAAGAAATTTTTAGAAACAGATAAAAGACATAGCTTTAAAAGATGTCAATATTACTCATTTTAAAGCTTTAATTTGGGTTAAATGTCTTTATTTCTTTATTACAAAAATCAGTTTAATATTGCATCATATCATGAAATGTTACATATTTATATACTTAATGTATAACTTATTATATTTTCAAATTATTTTCTTGGTCTGTGCAAAATAACTTCAGCATATCAATAAATTAACTGAAACTTAATAAAATTAATATAATAATATGATCGATAAATGAACAGATCCATCAAAAAGATTAATAGTTATACTAACTTAAAATAGATGGATAAAACTAATATATCAAATACTTAAATAGCATTTAAATTAACAAATAATTATAAATAATTTTTTAGAAAATTTATAAAAAGAACTAATTTATTAAATATAATGTATCGAGATATTGATTAAAATTTATTTTTATTTTTTACATGTATCATATAACTAGCTACAAAGAGGTTTGACTATTGTAAAGAATTTTTTTAATCAGGGATATGCTTAGAGCTCCTTTTCTTTGATGTTCCTAAAAGTCCGTAATACAGATGTCATTCTCTTCAAAAGTTGAGCAATATGTTAGAATATCAGAATTCAATCTTAAACATTTATACAGACAGTCAGAAGCATAAGTGCTCCTTTGACTATTCTTTCAGAAGTACAGTACTAGTCATAGGTGCTCATAAAATCTTCAAATGACTATCTGCAGATTTTATGCAGTTAACTTATCCGGATGCTCATATTTGGAAATTCTCAGATGTTCATACAAATTTAAAATGGCAAATATTTGAAATAATAATATCAGTCTTTAAAGTCAGAAAGTTGTAAGAAAAGAAATCACAGTAGAAATGTGAAACTCATATTCATAGTGCCTTTAATGATGTTTTATAGAGTCACATTCAGAAAACGATTTTCGAAGTATAAAAAGAAATGTATATCAATTCTATGCAAATAAAAATAATGGTTTGGGTATAAAAAATACAGAAAAAAAAATAAATCAAATGTTTTGTGCAATCGAAATATTTTTTAAAAACAACAAAATTAAACACGCAGACTTCAATGTTTATAATAAAAATATATTTTTAAAGATTGATATCCGATACAAATGAAAATTAAATATATCTATTATCAAAATATATTAATAAAAATATATAATTAAACACTCTGACCTTGAATGCTTGTAATTGAAAGAAATATTTTTTTAAGATTAATATCTTGTATAAATTAAAGAATAAATAAAATTATGAAGAAACATTTGTCGTTGGATGAAATATTTTCTCAAAAATGCATAAAAGATTATTAATGGGTTTTATCCCAAAACTTATTTAGTGTATATAAAAGAAAATACCCTTGAATTAATAAAATTCTAAAAATAAAAATGTTTCCTTTCAAAAAAAAAATATAAATTGCATATTAATAAAAGATTCCTAATCTTTTAACTTTTCATGTTAAAAAATTACAGAAAAATTAATAAATAATATTTTGCATTTTTATTAAATTTAAATATCTCTATAGATGAACATATAAGAATATTTAGTGAAATGAAAATATTTTGCTGTATTTTTTCAAAAAGATTTATTTTAAATATAATTATTTACATAGAAAAGACATTTAACCTGTATTTCTTGTTTAATTACAACAGTCGTTATTAACAAGATTAATAAATTAGAAATTAAGGAATTATTTTTTTTCTACATCAATTTAAATTTATTAATGAATTTATTAGTGTTCGAAATAATTTGTTTCTATTATAAATTTTATAACCGTATTTAAATTTTGAAACTTTTAGGAGAATATGAACTATCGGATAATTTTAATTAAATATCGAAATCCATTTTAATAAGTATTCATGAAAAATGAGTAAATCATTTTATTATCAAAATTTGAAAGAAATTCAAGTATAATTTTTCCGAATAAACATGGATGTATTCTTCTCTTAAAAATATATCTTTTATTTTTGTCAATTATATGAAATGAGCCCATTGAAACCATTGATCCATTTAAAGTTTTGAAGCAATAAAATGCGAGAAAACCAATTTCCAACAAAATTCATAATAATAAAAGTAGGTAATGTTGAAATAGTGGTTATAATTAATTAATAGTTTAATAAATCCTTGTTTATTTTTTTAAATTAAAAATTTTCTTTGAAATAAATGCTGAAAATCACTTTCAGTATTCAACCTTCTCAAACAAGTACTTCTACACACTCCACAACAAATTTTTAGGCTTAGCTTTTAATCAAGAAACAAAAATGCAGTTTTAATACAATGAAATTAATCGAATATATGAAAACTGGATACGGAAACAAAGAATGCATAAAATATGACTCTGTAGACATTTTGCAACTGAAATGCTCGAAATAGCACCCTCAGTTTCAGACACATAATTTATTACTTTTTTTTATTTGTGAATAAATAAGCAATGCATTTATTCATCCAGAATTTTTTAAATACACCATAAAATATTTTTGAAAATATTTGAAAAATATTTCTAGTTCAACTTAATAATCTGAGTTTTAAAAAGTAATAATATCTCATCTATGATCATTTTGAAAAATTCAGCAACTAAAACTGTGTTTATCATATAAAGGATGCAATAAATATGTATTCCTCAATACTTATATCGAAAATAAGATGTTAATATCATAAACAAAGCAACATGGAGAGTAGGTATTCAAATCATAATATTCAAATATTCTGCATCGGAAGTTTTAGTAATGAGAAAATAAACATTCTTTTAAAATTTTTAATTTTTTTATAATTGCGATAAATCTACATCTTTGTGGAAAATGTTGCAGAAATCAAAAACTGTGAATACGATGAAAAACTGATATTACTACAATATTAATGAGTTCAAAATATTTATGTGATATAAAGTTTTCAGAAAATTGCTTTGTCATTTCGTAAAGAAATATTTCAGCTTTTTTTCTTCTCAATCTAATATGATAAAAATTGTGACGTTCTATATTAAGTCAACCCACTCAAAATAACATTTTGAGTGGGCTCTAGTCAGCCCACTCAAAATGGCGGCTAATCTAATATTGCCCATATAAGCCAATCTAATTTAACATTATTCTAATGCTTCACTTGTCTGATTTCATTTCATTCGAAACAAGTTCCAAGCTAATTTTCCACTTTGAAGAATAATTATTCTTTATTTGCAGTCGATTTTTTAAATTCTTTATTACGTAAATTACTTTCGTGATTTTTTAAGTTTTCAAAATTGGAATTTTGTAATTAATTTTTCAACCTGGAAGGGTGAATAATGTGTTGCCATATATTCTGGAATCTAATTAAGTTTTGAAGGCAACTCTTATTATTCTATCACTCTTATCAACTCTTATCATTTGTCATTCAAGTTAATAAAAGTAAAACCTTTGTAGTATCTTCTAAATTATTATTCTATTAAGAATTGAAAGTTAATTTAACCAAAAGTAGTTAACACTGATTTTTCATAAATAACATGAACTGTTTTGACTAATTTGAAAAGTTACATATAAAATAAAGGAAAACATTTCCAAATATTTTTCAAATAAAATTTGCGTTAGGAATACATTTTTGGTAACATTTATAGTTAAAAAAGTTGATTAATTAGCAAAATCAATTAGTTTACGGAATTTTTAAGTTGAATATAAAACTTTTTTTTCAGTGTTCCTATTAAGATACCTACAGTGCATGTAGCAGTTTCGTAAATAAAGACATTCTTATCTAAAACATTGCGTATATGATGACATAAGACGTATTATAAGGCGTTTACTATTATACTTACTCTTAGTCGTTTACCATTATAATTTCTATTTGTCATTTGTTATTATATCTATTATAACATTTACTATTAGCCTTTTACTACTATACTTATTAATAAATTTATTATTAGTCATTTAAAATTATGTTCATGGTTATACTTAACTATTAGTCGTTTACTAGTATATTTATTATTAGACTTTTACTATTATAATGAGTATTATACTTACTATTGCTCGTTTGAAATCATACAATTATGCATACTATTAATCATTTACTATTATATTTCTTATTAGTCGTTTACTATTATATTTCTTATTAGTCGCTTACTTTTATATTTCTTATTAGTCGTTTACAATTATATTCATTCTTATATTTACTATGAGTCGTTCACTATTATGTTTGCCTTTAGTGGTTTTGCTGATGATTCTTATTTTTCTGATTTTTTGCTGATGATTCCTAAAATAGCACCAGTTTTTAAATTTGATGCACATGCTAATAAACATATCGCAACATTTTCCTCTTTTAACTTTGAAATGTTATGGCTTAAAATTCGTTAGATTAGAAAAAGAAAAATATAGCTTTTTTAAAAAAAATTCTGTTTTCTAAATATAATTTTAATGACTTAACAATATGGTTGATTTTGAATTTTTGTAAGTCGTAATTTTTCCTTTTTTATGATTAATGGCTTATAAAATGCTTTGGTAGAAATAAAGGAGTCGGGAAGATAAAGGTGACATGACTTTATCAGAAATATGTTATATATTGAATATAATCAATTCACAATAGAAATTAAAGTTTTAAAATTTAAATAAAAAATCACTGTGAATTATAAAATTTATATAAAAATCTTGCATATTAAATATAAGCATTTCACAATATGAAAAATAAAGTTTTATAATTTAAATAAACCTCAGTATGATTTGAGAAATTTGCTTTGGATCTCAAATTATTATTTTTATTCAATATGTCTCTGATCAAAAACTAATTTTGAAACTTTAGAATTGGAGTTAAGCTTTCATGAACCAAGAACGGAAGACAAATTGATGAATGTATACTTTTGAAGGAACATCAAAATATTCTTAATCCTAAGATAATATCTTAATCCTAAGATCCAATAGTTTTCAGCCAGAAGACATATGTAAATTATTTTTTAAATTATCACCGATTTCTTTGGAATTTCTAATTAATAAACAATATAATCTACTAATTATATATATTCTAATCTACTAATTTTGTATATTCTAATATTTTAGTTAAAATGGAATTTTCTATGCAATATGAAAATGGGATTTTTAATGAATTGTAATCCTTTTGAAATTTAATAAAATTAACTTTTGATGATAACAAAAATATGACCTTTTGTTTATTTAATGAGTTGAAGAAATGTAAACTCAAACCCAAAATACGTGATTACATTACCAATTTACTAAAAAGGAATAAAAAGAATAAATGCATTATTTCATATTTATCATCAGTATTAAAAGAAATTGTATAATACTAAGTTATAGGCATCAGGCCGTTATATAGAAATATGTTTTCTCATAATTTATCTCTCTTAATATTATTTGCTGGGAAATAAATGAAATTAAATACTTGACGGTTTTGAGAGTACATATTTCAAACCAGTTCGCAATAACAGCAACTTACAAACAAGGCATATTTTATTAAATAGCTGAATTCCCATTCCGCTTAAACATAGAACAAAATGAATATGAAAATCACATACTTTATATATACGTAAAAGAAATTAATATAATTTCATTTTCTAGAAAAACCCAGACTAAAAAAGCTGAAATGATACTTTCTTGGGATAAAAAAAATGAGTAAATTAAACGTTTATTTTCATCGGTTCATGATGTGTCTACACTTTCATTAAATTAAAGTAAATAAAATTGAAGATTTTTCTAAATTTACAATATATTTTGTAGTGAATAAAGCATTTTCCATTTGATTAAATTTCAGATCATTCATTGGATTAATTTTTAATATAACTATAAATATTTCATGAATAAATCTTGAAAAAGAAAATTCAACAAAATAACTCATATAATTTATATATTTTTCCTGAATTCTTCTTATTTATGTTATTTCAAAATAAGATCTATTTAAATTATTTTAATTAAATAGTATGATCACTGAATATAGTCCATAAATAAGTTGAAACTGAAAAACTTTAAACGGTTCGTATTTATAGATTATTACGAGAATATCGCATTTTACTAAGAAAAGAACGGATTTCAGAAAATAAAATATTTTAAAAACAAAAATATGAATTTAAACATACTCCTATAGAAAATCGAATTTTTTTTTTTGGTTGCTAAGTTATAATTGTGATTTGAATCCGTTTGATAAATGTTTATATTGACTACAATTTATAAAAATATGTGTATTTTGGAAAAAAATACTATTGACAGAAAACAAAATGAACATTCAAAAACTTTATATATATATATTATTGATTTCATTTAGATAAGGCGTTACTGAATTGGTTGTCACACTTGCTATAATGTAAAGTTTTCGATTTAAAATTTTGATTTTATCAAAGCATTATTTATCACGAAGAATTACTGTTTTATAATACCAACTGATACTCGCTAAGATTTTTATAATTAAGTGTCATTTAGATTTCCATTAGAAACACAATCTCTTTCCTTCATTGTAATAAATATTGCACTCTTTGTGTAGACCGTCATAAGTTTCTTAAAAGTAAATATTTTTAAAAAGTGAACAGGTTCAATGTATAGATCTCTAGAAAGATTTGTAACCAATAAATAATTCAAAAAATATTTTGCAGATTGGTCATCTCTATCACGAGTTTGTTGAAGTAATGGTGCGAAATGCATATACGTATCATGTTTGCATAACTTATAAAAAATTTCAATATGCTCAAATTTTGCTAACTGGACGATCTTTTTAGTCAAATAATCATATAATTGAGTCTAGCTCATTGTGATTTTGGAACTGAAACATCTTGCCAGAAAGATGTAAAATAAGTTTTAAGTCTCCAATTATTTGTATCAGTGGGAATACAAATAAATATGCAATTTTTTTCTTTTCGATTGATGATAATTTACACAAACCGTTATTTTCCTAAAAGCCTAACCCCCATTTTCATAACAATTCTACCACAATGCTATGTAACTTTGTAAAATAAAATAAATAGATTATTGTAAAACGACGGTAACTTTATCATGAATCTTAAAACCATGATGAAATGTTAAAATAATTTTTTCTTTATAATGTACGTCTTATAAAAGAAACACACAAACAATATTTTTGTCAAATACTACTTTCTATTGGAAATCACAATGAAACATTATGTACTAACTGTTTAATTTGTGGATTCTTATTGTAAATTTAAAGTAATGCCAATTTGAATTGCTAACTGCACCTAATGAATCAGAGAATGATTCAGCCATATTACTGACTCTCTGTCCCGCCCAAAAGCACTCTGAAATAAATACTGACTGTCAGGACCACCGTTATAGCAACACTGGTGGGAACTATCTTTGAGTCCTAAGAGCCATTATAGGCCACGGTTCAACCCTCCCCTTAAGAAGTACGATGGAGGAAGTCCCTGCCATCGATGTGTTAGTTCTCCCATCTTTATTGCACCTATCGGGTTAGCAAGACTCAACCACAATGCCAGAAGCGTCTCCTCCCCAATTACTAGGTGCCCCTGGGAATCAGAAAATGATCTATTATAGTCTTTATCTCGAATACATAATTCTTTTTAGCTAAGAATCAGTTTAACTAAAAAGCGTGTATATTGTTTGTTTTTTGCCCCTTGCAATTGTGACATTTGCCTTCAATAACAAATGCGCCAAATTCTGAAAATAATGATTGGGATTAAGTTCTTTATTGATATTGCTACTGACCATTGTTTCAGGCCATGGGTTTATTTATTGCAGGGATGAAACATGTATGGAATTATTTAATGCATGAATGAAACATGCATGGATTTATTTAACGCATGGATTTCACATCATGGATTTATCTCTTTTCCATTCAGATATTCTAAATTATTAACACAAATTATACTAAGAAATATGATTTTAAATGAGGAATCGAAAAAAAAAACAGTGAAATTAACTGCTCTCATATGATTTGTTAAGTTTAGCATGTGATAATTGATCTCTTAATTATATTTCTGCACCTAAAAATTTAAAAGAAGAAAATTTCATAAAATGTGCTGCAAGGAATTCGATGGAGATTATCAAATTTAATAAAAATGCTCATTCTTAGCTTAGAAATTCTTCATAACTTACAAAAAACTTCTGCGTAAAAAATAATTACATTTATTTACATTTTTGTATTGAAACTTGTATTTGAAATTAAGTATAATAATAATGGGAGTCAATTATTAAGAGTAATAATAACTTTCTCAGTAAATATCTACCATTTAAATGAGTTGTTGCTATATATAAAAATATGTATTATATCACTTATTTATATTATCAATTATTCATATAGATGAAATTATCTATTTTGAATTGAAACTGCATTAACATAATAAAAATACATTTCATTCTAATCTTATTATTTATATGTACTCTTATTTATTACGTAACTTACTTACGTGATGTTTTATGTTTTTAAACTTGGAATTTGTAATCAATTTTTCAACCTGAAAGGGTGAATAATGCGTTGCCATATGTTTCGGAAGTGTGAATAATGTGTTATGTAATATTCTGGAAATGTGGTATTTAGTAAATTGGTGAATGAAAGTAAATTTGGAAAGTTTGTCTTTACGGAACTTGTATTTTTGCAATTTAATCATCATTAAATAGATTAATTTGATTAAATATTCATTCTATGCCAGTCTGTCATATTTTTTTTAAATGCAGAAAATCGTAATTTCTATGGTCTGTAACATTAATAATAATCAATTAAGATTATAAGTTTTATAAACTAATATTAAAAATGATAAAATAGGCTGAATAATGAGATAAAAGATAAAAAAAATTTAGATTTAAAAGTAGAAACTAATAAAAAAATATTTATATTTTTAGGAAAATAATTTTTATATTATGGTTGAATGTTTATATTATAATAAGCAAAAACTGATTAATATTTTGCAAAGTATTAAAATGAAGTATTGATGTGATTCTGCTCTATTTCATAAAATGAAAAAAGTATATAATTGATATGTTTTGGATAAAAAACAATTTCGGAAAATATAAATAAAATTCAGGAAATTATATATTTGCAATTACTAAAGGCTGAGTATTTACATTTTTCAAGCAAGCGTTTAGACACAATAAAATGTAAAATATACAAAATTGGCTTACTTTTAATAAATAACAATGTTAAATGTATTTTTTCAAATGCATCTCTTATAATATGACAAATTTTAGAAGAAGCAATTGTTTTGAGAAAATATTTTTAAATAAAATTATCTTTTTACAGAAATATTTTTATTTTGTAAAAGTTTACGATAAACACTCTTTAGAAGTAATTTCTTTTGGAAAACAAAAACTTACTTTCTAATATAATTCACTTTACAGGAAAATGTACCAGATATGTTTTAAAGGGAAAGAAAGAAAACATTTTACTTTTAAAATAATGGAAAGCTAATGCAATTTACTCTAAAAAAAGACAGTGTTTTGTTTTCAATGTCTTAAATCAAGGAAGCAGTTTTAGTACTAAAATAAATCAAATAACCTCACGCACATTTATTAGATTTCACTTTTTTTGTTCGAAGAATAAAAAACATTCTATAGGTGATTATAGTTATTTTTTTCCTTAAAATGTTTTGCTGGAATCTAGTTTTTAAAATATTTTTTGGAGAAAAATAAGCATATAATTCTTACATCAAATTTTAACTGTTTAATTTGAATTTTTATGTAGTCAAAATTAGAAATTCGATTCGCAAAAAATATCTAGGAATTCCTTATTTAGTTGTTTTAAAATATACAGAAATATTAAAAAATAAATGATTTTAGATCGCATAATACTTCTAATCGTTTAAAATTCTAGCATTAAATTATTATACTATTGTTTTTTAATCAAATTAACAATTAACAAAGTTAACATAATTGCGTTTATGAAAACTGTATTTTGATAATTGAAGCAGATCTTACTTATTATTCCATTGATTTTTTATGCTTTGTTTTCTTTCTCAAAATTTTCATTGTTTGCCCAAACTGCTCGGGAAAATAGAAAAACCCAAGTCGAATGCGACGTTCTAATTAAATTAACATTTTTCCATTAGGAACGTGACATTCCATTTATAGATATGTCCTTGGGTTAACTCTTTGAATTTCGTCCAGCATTTAGAATTTTCTATTTCTTTCTTTCTTTTTTTGAACGAAAGGTAAATCAGATATCTTAAGTTCAACAGATAGAACATAAAATTTCTATTCCTATGTGAAAATGAATTTTGTATCTATTACTATAGTTTTGGCATTTATTACTATATTTTAATACATATTTTCATGCATTAAACAGCTTTCCTATATAACATTATACATTAATGAGTTCATTAAATTCATGGACTTATCAGTGAATCTATTTTACATTTCATAAAATAAATAAAAGTGATTTAAAGTTTATAATATATATAATTGGATAATACTTTATTATATTTTAAAAGATTACCAAGACATTTTAGTTAAAGTATTTTTCAATCGTCACTAAATAGGGGTGAATAAGTATTTTTTTATTACAAGAATTCATAATAAATAAATTTATAAAGCAGGCAACTTTCAAATGTTTTCTTTTTACTTGGTAAAATTTCAATATTCAAAGATTTGAAATATATAAATAAACAACCAGCGTATGATTTAGATGTTTATTGGGTTATTAATAATAAGTTTGAATCTAGAGTCTAAGATAAACTCAAAATCACCACAAATATTTTACATCCCAGATTTGAAAATTACGAAAACTAACTTTTGTATTGCCTTTTCTTTATTTTTAATCCATGATTAAATTATTTTTTTAATTAACTACATTTCAATCAACGGATGCGAAATAGCAAAATGTGTAATGTATAATCTGCTTGAATTACAGACTATACAAACTGGTTCATCAAATATTGTGACTTTGCACTTAATCTTGAATTCATTATAACTCAGATCCTTTATGAGGCCCATAACAAGAAAGAGAATGAACATTAACCTGAACTATTCTTTCATGTTCCCACTAGGCATACTGTTTGGGAAGGCTAAATTACCTTGCATTCTTCGATGCGCAATCAGAGTGCACATATTGAATCCCCTCTGCAATCGCTAATGATAAATCATTTGGTGAAACAACAGATTGAAACAGATTCAAGGTTCCATTCCTGATATTTTGCACTGTTAGGCTGATTGTTAGGAAACATATTCATAATCATAAGTTAACAAGAAAATGTTACAGACTATTGAATCCACAAATTTGATGATATGGAGACGTATCATAAAGTTTATACAGATGAAATATTTCTCATGCCAAATTATAAGCAATGAGAATTTATGAATACCAATATTCTCAGACGGCTAACAAATGAGAACTCTTTTTAGCCAATTTTTTATTAAAAAAATTTGTATATACATTTTTAAAGTAAACAACTAAAATAAAAATAATTGAATCAATAACTACTTAGCTCAACAAAGAACAGTTTTATTTTAGCTAATTTTTATTAAATAATTACCAAAAAATACTAATTTTCGTCAGAATTGAATATATATATATATATATATTATAATGAACTAATAATAGGAATTGAAAAAGTTACTGTTAACTATGAAATCATAAATTAATTTTTACTGTGATTAGTAACATTTAAGCGACATGATTTGTGAGAAAAAAATAATTAAACAAATTTTCTGTTAACTAAATCTGAAGCATTAAAGTGCCAGCAATAATGCTCTTTAATATAAGTTACGAATAAAATTAAAGCACAATGTAATTTTGATGCCCGAAATGTAATAATATTTAATATTTATGAATTTATAGGATACTAATACGTTAATTTATAAAAACATAATAATTTTTATTATCAATATAAATTAGCAATCTTTAGTGACCGCAATATTCGTGAGAAAT
>JAPMOQ010061158.1:524058-610026 GCA_026543055.1 Argiope trifasciata
ATTGAATAATTTTTCTTTATTTGAACCAAATCTCATTGTGCTAGGAAACTTTTCATAAAACAACAGAAACAATACAAAATAAATGCCGTAAACTTTCACTTATAAATGTTTGATCGAATTTATATATGACAAATTTCAGAGAAAAATTCATATCTAATTGAATTAGATTAAATGAACCATTTTAAAAATTTAGACTGGTTTAAAAATTCGTTTTGTAAAATTATGCTTTCGAAAATGACCTTAACACATTCCCTTAAACTGAATTAATTTTTTAATTCAATCAATACACGTAAAAAATACACGTAATAGTTCTCTAAAGAGTGCTTCTTTTTGGTATCTCTTGGTGAAATGTTTTGACCTTTAGAGCACCAGCACACATGTTCACACACAAAAACACTCTTTTATTATAAATAAAGATTAATTACTATTTTGTTTAATCGGAATGAATGTTTTGTGTTGTGTACCTCATGTTATAAAACACGGAAAATAAAGTTTTTCACTTAATAGTTTTACTAAAAGAACGTTCAAATAAAGTTGGATTGTGAGTTTCCATTTAATTAAAATGTATTCTCAATAACAGCAAAAAGTTTGAGCAACAAATTTTAAAATGCATGTATATAATAGTCGAACAAGTAATTTGAAATAACATCGCAGTCTCAAAACAAAAGTAATACATTCCGCTTTTAATTTCCTATTGTCTTCGGCATTCTATTCCATAATTCCATTCGGCTTTTTTTTTAATATCTGCAGCAAATTTCACAATTAAATTCTCAAAGGGTGCTTGTAAGAATCTTTTATATTCTTTATGGTCTGCATAAAAGGTTTAAAAATAAATTTTGGAAAACTGTTCAACATTAAACACAAAGGTTAAAAATATGTTTAATTAACCCCTTTTAATTGGCAATAACCCTTTTTATTTTATTGATACAATAACTTTTTTAACATTAATAACTGTTTAAACTTTAATTCCAGAAGTTTGTACACTGCTTATGTACATTATTTATCAAATGCGAGTGGTACACAATCAAAAGTTAAATTAGTCAATGATTAAACCTTAATTAAGTTCTAAAAATATTAAAATGGAACCAAACTATGTATGATTGCAAAGTCCTCTAACAAATCAGGCAATACTTGAAGAAATTAATTGAAAACTGTCATATTTACAACGTAGCACATCAGGTGAAAATCCGTAAAAAAGTTTGAGAAGCTCTTAATTTTAAATGGACATCAAGTGACTTGTGAAAAAGGATGAACACAAAGTAATTTCTTACCAATTACATCCAAATCAAGACATTTCAAGAAATATTAATGTTTGATTACTCAAATAAAACATTCCGCCAAATGAAAAAAAGGTAAATAGTAGCAAAACTTATTAAATTACTTCTCATTTTTAATGGTTCAATGAATAAAATTTTCAATATTTTTATCTTAAGAATAAAAGAATCAAAGAAAAAAGACGATAAATTCCTTTAATAGAAAATCGAACTGCTTTAAAACTAAACAAATATTTGTCTATGTTCTTCAGTCCGAAAAAATCTTTTAAAGACGCCTTATCAGTGAGCGAACAAAAGGGAAAGGGCGTAGAATTCTTCTTAAATTACATGTCTTCTTTTGTCTTTTCAAACAATAACTTGAAAAGTAAATAAGAAAGGGGAAAATATTTGAATTCAGCACATAAAAATCATTCGCTGTTTTTTTTTCTATCATGAATTGCAATAAAAGTATAGTTTTTTAAACATTAAATAATGATCCTTTGCAAATAAACATCTGAGTTTTAATTCAAATGGATTTTATTAATGGATTGATTTGTCTCTCTTTCTCTCTCTGTGTGTGTCATCGAAAATAATATACACTATTTAAGCATTCTGTTAGAATCACGGAAATTTATGGAACAAACTTGCTTATCTTATATATTTCGGTAAGACTTAAGAAAGTATATTTCTTCAAAAAACCAAGCAAAACTCAGGAAAATGACCAGTACTTGGTTGTAACTGTGATCAAAAAGCACCATTCGTAATTTCGTACTTTCAATTTTTTTAGTAATAATAAATAATAATGCACTTTTATAGTATGGCACTTTTTGGTAGCCGTTAAAAACGAAACGACCTAACGTTCCTGCAGTGTCCATGGAAATGCAAAGAATTAAGAAAGTAGCAGATATTGTCAAAGGTCCAGAGAACAACTGCCGCCAGCTTTGATACTTCAGGACTGTAAAAGATCTCCCCAAGTGGATCCATTAGCGGTAATCATCCAAGCTTTAAGATACCTCCGGCAATAGATGGGCCCTCGAAGTTGAGTGTCTCGGTGTCAGCTGAGTTTCCAGGCAGTTTTCAGTAAATATTTGTCTATTTATTTAGTCAGTAAATATTAATATTAATCAGTGAATAGTAGTCGATTCATTAGTTTCATCTGGCCACAATATTCGCATCTGCAAGTGTTATGGTGGAACTAAGTTGGGAAAAATTTCGTGCCTCTCTGCGTAATGCATTTGCACTCTCATTGCCCTCGATGTTTAAATGTGTGGATATGTACTGCAGTACACAAGTTATAATCAAGCAATGCAGTTGATGGAGTAGGTCATTTATAGTAGAAGCTATGTAAACGACCAGAAGTCAATCATCTTTAACGTATCGAAATAATCGCATTTTACTAAAAAAAAAATTAAAAAAATTCCCACGTCCTACCCCATATTCTAATAAACCAAAGCAATCCATTATATATTTTAACTTCTAATTAAAAGAGATATTAAAAAATTAAAATTCGTTTCCTATTTATTTTTTTATATTATTTATATATATGAGTGGGTTTCGCGGCAGTAATCTCAGAGCTTGGCGACGGATTTGGGCGACTTTAGTGACCAAATAGAATTTACTAAAAAAATAATTAATCAATTAATGTTTGAAAAAAATTGTATTAAAAACAAGTGTCATCCACTAAAAGTTTATAAATGTATTTTAACTTAAGCGGACAATTAAAATTACTTTTTTTACGATTCAGTATTTTGAAAGTATTTTATTATAAATTTCAGTATTTTGAAACAATTTCTCATCAAATGCCATTTAACGGTTTGCTAGCAATCATTAACAACCATCAAAGACCATCACTTCTTACACTAAAATTGCGAGATTTTGGCATGCTTTTGTAAAAGTTCAACATTTTTGTCGTACTTGGCGAGAAACACAAAATTCTAATTTTATGTTACTAAAAATTTTAATTTACTTCTACTATTGTTTTCGGTAAACTAATTTAATATAAAGAAAGGCAAAAAATATTCCATTACTAGAAAGGACAATTATCAGCTAAAAATTCAATTTTCATTCAGATAAACATTGCTACTTTTATTTAAACTTACGAAGAATTAAATTGTACATAAATCTGCAACTATTGTAAAATTTGATATAAGGAACAAAATTTTATTACAAGAGAATATAATTCATTTTGAAATTTCTACAGGTGTTTTTTTCGACAAAAAATTTCCATTTGAATAATTCATCAATCTGTTTTCAGTCCTTCAATAACTTCAATTCTCTACAGTATCATTTTAACGATTTACTCAATAGTGAACTGAGTTCTTTATCTGCTTTGATAGCTTCTGTTATATCCGTGGAATTGATAACATCTTTTCCTCTCTGTCGGCTGTAAATAGCAGCCTTTTCTATTATTTCTGCAGCTAAATATTCTTCGGCAGCTGCAATGAAGACAGCAACGGCCCCTGGTACCTTCTTGTCTATTTTCTTCAATTGTTTGTGGATTTCTTCCACCGGAAATATCGGTTTGTTGTAATTTTTACTATTTTTTACAGGCATTGTTGATATATTATATTAAAATATTCTTTTATTAAAATAAAAATGAAAATAGGAAGAAAAATTTTGTAATCTTAATAATATTTACGTTATAATACAAGAATTTAATGAAATCTCTTCAAGTGTTTGATTGAATTTGAATTAAATTTACATCGAAAGTTGCCATTTGATATTGAATAAATAATTTAAACTTAACACTAATTTCGATTATTACGTGACCAAAATACAAAAGCAAGGTTTCTTGGAATTAATATGAGAAAGTAAAATCATTTTCTGCTTTCATCATTTTTCTTCTCATGGTTTTTATTTGGCACTTGAATGCAGTTATGATATGGAAAACAACTTTTTTTATTTAGTTTTTGCCAGGTTTACACTCTGCCAATTATAAGATAGCCAGTAGGAAACGCATGCGTAGAAAGGCTGAAAAATGCTGTTCTGTAGATGGTAAATAAATGTCTGGGCAGGACAACAACGCTTCGCTGCACTGTATTTTTTCTTACTGCGCTAACGTATGTAGGATTTCGCGAGATTTTTGGCTTGAAAAATAATTGATCACATATTATAAATTACTTCTTATATATATATTGCTGTTTGTTCTTTCTGATGAGATGTTTTATTTTTCCTGTTATTTTTTTAATTTTTAAATCTTATGTATGTTTAACTTGTATATATATTTTTTTCATTTTACCATGTTTCCCTGTATAAATATCTATAATTTTCCCAAGATGCATAGTTAAAAAGAAAAATTAATGGACGCGAAAACGGCAGTTAACAGCGAAGCAAAGAATGTCTGAATCCATCATAGAAAATCGTGGCAAGCATAAATCAATCCCTTTCTGCGCATGCGCTGCCTACTAGCCGTCTTATAACTTGCCGAGTCTTTGGCCTTCTCTTCTGCTTAAATCCAGATTCCATCGCAGCTGATCACGCCACTTACCGACAGTCAGGATTTTAAACACTTCGTCAGTAACGGAGATCAAGCCCCAAACTCGATGTGCTAGGCGCTCCGTAAACCATGTCTTTACCCAGGCATAAACATGGCATTAGTCTTTTAAAACTGAGTTTATGTCCAAGTTGCTTCACAAGAAGGAGGAGAAATGTTTTTCAGTCACCGTAATATTTGAAAACTTTTTAACTTTACAAAGGACTATGAATTAATATAGTCCATGGAAATTTTCTGTTATCCAGATAAAATGTAAGAAATAATCGTGGTTGGGTTGTTTACTTTTACCCTTTTAAAATTGTGTTTATGTCCGAGTCGTTACGCAAGCGGGAGAACAACTGTTTCAAAAGACTTTCAAAAGGACTATTAATCTTTACAGGCGATGGATGATTTCTAAAAATAATTTCTGAGAAATAAAAAATTATTTGAAACATTCAAGCAGCATGTATTCTCATAGGAAGTCTTCTTAACCATTTAATTAATGATAAAGGTAACTTTGCTTTACTTATAGTAACATCCCACTTTGGAAATAATATTTAGGATGGACCTTGAAACTTGTAACTATGGTAAGGATGAATAGAATCCTTTTTTCAGCTGCTGCACTGTATCAAGTGGGGGAATGTTTGTTAGCTTTAAAATGTACTACGGATGTAGTAATTTTAATAAAGGTAATACGGACATACTAATTAAATGTAATATGGACTGGATGTTTAATGGAACCAGATTTTGAATTTAGAAATCTGGGTTGCTAAGCCAAAAAATTATTATTAGCTAACTGTGGTTCGATACATGAAGCTGGCCTCTTAGAGCTTCAAAATGTAAAATTTTATTGACTATCAATCCAAAAAAATGTGAATTTTTTTTTTCAAAAATACTTTTATTCTTAATAATTATAATTAGGTATTTTAACGAGAAACTATAAAACCTATACTCAGTTTAATTCAAAGAATCCTTTGAATTTTAAAATGACATGAAATTAATTCCTATAATGCAGTAATTTTTTGGGCAGTAATATTGGAAAAATTATAAAAGTTATATTTAACTTTTCATTAATTAAATTGTTAATGAGATATCTTTAAGAAAATTACACAAGTTAAGCATTTTTATTCTCCAAAACTTGATAGTTACAGATCTAACATTTTTATTGTATTGAGTGGTGACTTGCATACATATTTCTCTTCATTATTAAATGATATTAAATTATGAAATAATTTAATTATTAATTAAAGTAAAATTATGAAAAATATTTATAAATTAAGAATTTTTAAAAGTTAATATGTAATAGTTATTACTAAAAGATTTCCCATTTAATATTTAATTATATACAATTCGATAAACCTGAAGAAAAAAGAATAATTTATTCTACATGTTCCATTTAATTCCATTTCCAAAGACTATATTGTTCTAACAGTAATAATTTTGTTTTAATGCATTTATTTTCAAACCAAGATTTGTCATTTATAATTTTGAAAAAAATAGAATTTTTGCTATATTCCCTACGACTTCAAATATGAATTATATTATAAACAACGTAACAAGAGGAGTTTGAATAATTGAATGCAATGCATAAATTCTAAACATCATTTCAAAGTAATACATAATTAACAAAGTTTCTAAAAGCGATCCCTCACTTTCATTTGGCTCGTAATAGTGCAGCTAAACGACAAATATTTCTCTTGATGTGTAAGGTCAGCTTTTAGTCGGCTTGGAAGTCATTAGCAGACTTCTTTGTGCGTAACTCAATCAACGTCTCAGCTTATAAAGTGACTAGAGAATGGTGCGCAAAATCCGGCTTCCATTAAGCAAGTTAATGGATAAGCCATAATGATAGAAGCAGATTGAGTTTGCGAACTCTCTAATCAGGTATATGCATCTTCAGAGTAAAAAGTGAATTGGTTTGTCTTTGGATTATGCACTTTTTGTTTTCAAAGCGAAGATTTTGCAAAAAACAAACACGTAAAAAATGCTATGTAAGATCGCAAATTTCAAGTTATCATGTGAGAACATTATTATTTTTAAGTCATTATTTGTCAATTAATTGAAGTCAAATCAATTTCAAACATCATGACTAAGACTTCTCTATCGGTCTTCATCCCCCCCCTCTCTCTCTCACACACACACATTATACACTATATATATATATATATATATATATATATATATAATGTTTTTTTTTAACTTTCATTTTCAATTTTTCTAGCTGGTAAACAGAGTTTTGGAGATTGAAAAAACCCATCGTTTTTCTAGATATCGAAGCTTGAGTAATCTGATAATCTCGTGATTGTTTTAAACCATTTTAAACTGGTTAAAGACTTAAATTTAACAAATTCTCAAAAATTCATAGAATAAATGCTTGGGAAATCAAGTTGTAACTTTATTTGAAGATAAATCACTAAATGTGACAGCCTAATACGTTATTTTCTAATAACACTAAACGCGAAAAATGGATGCCTGAATAGCGATAAATCTCCAATTGGTTGCCTGCTCATTTTGAGGCTTCAAAAACTTCAAACCGAAACAACATTATGTTCTCACATGATAATATCATATTGTCTTTTCCAATATTAGGAAGATACAAGAATGTCTTTTGTTGGCATGCCTTTGAAATAAGAAATATTATTACTAACATGTAATATTATTTCTCTGTGAAGTTACAATCATAGTAAAGATTTACAGATGTTACTGACAGAAGTTAAGTTCAGAAATCATCGAATTGTCATCTATTAATAATACTCAGAGATATTATTAATGGATGTTGGGTTCAGAAATCATCAAATAGGCATCTATTAATAATACCTGTAACAGTATCTTCCTTACGATGTACCTGATTATGCAAAGAAACATTATTACAGACTCGTAACAATATATTGGCAGTAATTTCATTCCTCTCGTTAGGAAAAGAAAGTTAAAAACCATCTTTTTTTAATTTTGAGATTGCTGAAAAACTATTAATAAATACGGGTTTCGTATCATCGGATTTATGGAATTCTTTTATTCGTTATTTTTTCCACTTCTGTTATTTGTCGCTTATGAAATATGACAAAAAACAATGTAGTATAAATGTCAAAAAATATGACTTCCAGATTTTAATGAATTTTCAGTTTTTGACAGTAATTTTTTTAAAATTATGTTTGTTAACAGGAGAAAAATGTAAAACTCACTGAGCTGGTTAGGTGTTTTAGAATGTGATAAACAAAGTGAAATTCATAAATTTCTTTCACCATTTGCTTAAAATTTATAAACTATAGTTGTATCTATCTGCCCAATATAATCTGAATATACTTCTACAGTTTTGATGATAACATTTTATATCAGATTTTGATTACCTAGTTCTTCGTGTTTTTGAGTTATAAGATAGAACTCAAAAACACAAAGAACTAGGTATTTAAATTCTGATATATAATGTTATCATCAAAACTGTAGATGTATATTCAGATTTAGTCTAAATAATTTCAGATTTGACCATCCGTCTGGCCGTTCACAAGTATGAAAATTGCATACGAAAAAGCAGCAACATTTTGATCAGCAAAATTTGGATTACCGTTTTTTTGCCTTAAAATTGCAAACTTAAATTAAAATCAAAATCCAACCGGTAAGAAAGAAACTCTCCAAATACGTCTTTTATTTAGTTCAGGACGTCTTATTTATTTCATACGTCTTTTACTTATTTTTTCATTATTAATATGAAATTCAAAATTCTATGTATTAGATCACAAAATACAGTCGAATTAGGGAAGAAGAGCCTTACTCTTGCTGACTTTGCCTGACCTCTAAGGGTTTGTTTTTTTCGCCTTTATTTTTCCCCTGGTAATAAGTTAAGCGACAGCAATTACTTTTATAAAGAACTAAAAATATGTAATTGTCTAAAGCTATAAAAGGTTCAGATAAAAATATTCCCTTTAGTAAGAGTTTATTTTACGAGCGATTTATTGGATGAGGATTTTTATGTTTTCGTATATTTTACATATTTAATCATTACACCAAAATAAAAAGCAATTATTTAAAAAAAGGGAAGGACGTGCCAGCGCAGGCATCGTCCTTGTCATACGACAGCAATTTAAAAGCAGTAAGTGTGCCTTAAAATACTCTTATACAGCTTTAAAAAGGGATGTTAATATAACTAATAAAAAGGGAAACATTTGTAGGATTTTTAAAGTTATTTAGCTGTTCAAATCTAACAATTTCTAAAAAATTTCTGCGATTTATATTTTTAACTAAGGAAATGTTATTTTTTATGTTCATCCAATTTTCATCATCCTTAATCATTGATAACATCAAATACTTTGTTAGTAAATTGTATTATAATATCTCAATTCCTTTTGTTCACCTAAAGACGTAAATGACCTCAACAGTTACACTAAAACTTTTAATGTGTATTAAATGTATCGCCAAACCACATTCTGACAACATTGAAAATTTCCTGACAGTCAAAACCTCAGGAGCTAAATTTGAACAACTTGAAAAAGAGATTAGCCATTAAAGAAAGCAATTTTGATGCTTACTATTTGTATCAATTATCAATTCAAACTATTCTGGAAATATAATTTATAGTTATAATGCTTTTATTTAAACCAATAGATTCAGAACCCACATTCCTTTAAGAGAGTTCGATGTCAAATTGACTCGACTCCTTATAGGACATACACGTTTCACACATAAGCACCTCAATTTTGGAGAAAGCGCACCCATATGTTTCACTTGTCATGCTAATCTTACTGTTAAGCATATTTTGATCGAATGTCCTTCTTGTAATTCCCATCGCCAAACTTTAATTTCTTATCTGTTCCCTTGCGGGACTTGATGGATAAAACATACCATTCAAATCTTTTTAATTACTTGAAAGCTATTTGTTTTTTACAGTATATTTGATAGCCTGTGCTCTTTGCTTACATTAGAAATTTTCGAGCAATTTTGCGAATTTTACCTGTCTTATGTTAAAATCTTCCTTTTTTAAAAACTCACGTGTTCGATACATTTCATGTGGTTTCAATAACTTACGTCTGCTTTTGAAATCGTGTTGTTTTAAATGTCTGTTCTAATTTTACCATTTGCTTGGCGCAGTTTGGCTAAGTGTGACTCTTGCGCCAATAAACCACACACAACCAACCAACCAAATCAGCACCCACATAATTTTTAAACCACATCTGTAAGACATGCTATGCTTTAAAAGAGCAATTTCATTTCATCATTTAATGACAGTATCCATTCTTATCAACTGTAACATGCACACAAATTTATTTTTAATCCCATTCATTAAAGGTTTAAATTCCATTTCAGCAGTAATGATGACGGTTAACATTTGCTTTATGAATCAAAGCTCAAAACCAACATCATTAAAGACTGATTTCTTTTCTCCTGCCACCGCTAATGCATCTTTCTTTTTATTCTCAGGATATAATTAATCGTAACCTGCGGAGGAAAAAAAAATCAGTGAGAGTTTTGATGAAGTCTTTCAAGGACAGAAATAAGTTTTCCTTCCTTACCGTTTTATAAAGAAATGAAATTATTAATAGTCTTATCAAGTTCTCTATTTTTTACTTCAAAATTTTCTTATTCATATAATATCATGAAAGCAAAGTGTGTGTTTTTGTTTAATTTCTTATTTTTGAATGAGTAATATACAATGATTTTGGTATTTGTTACAAGATAATCTTATGTTAATAAGATATTGCATGGTTATATATGTATATATATGATAACTTGATGTTTTAAAAATATTTTGATTATCGGATAATATTATGAAAAAATCAAAACATTTTGTACCACATTGGGCATTTTGCATTCAGAGAAAATGTTTTTATTCACATTACTTTTATAGTTTTCTTATTAATGCAGTATATTTTACTATACCTATAGGATGTTCGTCAGTATTCCGAATGCCTGACAATATTGTGAAGATATCGCATATGTAGTATTAGGTATATTATATTAATTAGGCTGTCTTCGTCTATTATTTGAGTTTAGAATGTTAATATAATATTCTCTCGCTATGAAGTTTCTACTTGTAATGTTTTCTGATAGTTTATATCTTTCTTTGTTGTTACCCAGATTTTCAATGTTTTCTAAATATTAAACTCTCCTACTTTACGTTTGTAAAATTAAATAATTTCAACAATTTATATCACATTAGGTGACTTGAGTGGAAAAAATGCTGTAGTGCTGTAAATCAATCAGAGAAACCATAGTACTATCTGACAAAAGTGCTAAAATGATGTTACGGAAGAAATATAATAATGTCATGGGACTTTATTAGGACGTACACATTGAACAAAAGTATAGTATTCCCCTCCTTGTCACTTCTTATTTTAACGTTTTCAAGTAATTTACTTGAAAACGTAAACACTGTGTTGTTCCTACAGATTTTTTTGAGTTCTGAATGTATTAAAATCTCCCATTTTACGTTTATGAAATTACAAGCTTTTAAATGACATCAGATCGATTGGTAAAAATACAATGGTATTTTAAATTAATCAGAGTAACCATGGCTCTTGTATGCCAAAAGTGGGGATAAGGTATTATGAATGAGGTATTTTGATTTCCTGAATTTTTGTTAGAATGATTTGCAGAGGCATTGAACAAAACAATTTTCATCTATGAAACTAACAATGCTTTGATTTCTATCTTAATTTTTTGATTGACTATTGATCACGAAACGCGTATAGTAGAATGCAAAATTAAATTGACTCACCATTTGATAAGTTATACTAATTATAATCAACAGATAAAAATGCTCATAAAGCAAAGAAAAATTTAGAGCATGAACGGCCTTTATAGATATAAAAATTTCAGACTTAAGTGGCAAAATTTGTAACGATTTTGCTTTTTTTTACAACATGCGAGTGTGGATAAGTCTAGAATTTGAATTTTCATCAAATAAATGTGAAAGACTAATACTATTTCAGATTATTCATCATTATTGAATCGCCATTGACATATTCATGGTATTAACTTTCTTTTATTTTATGTCGTTTTAGCAACTTACCGTGAATGTAAATAAGGGGTAAAATATTTCTAGAAAAGAACAAACTGCTTAAAATTAGAATTTGTCAATATATGATTGATAGTATTCTTTAAACTCTTCATATAATCCTTTTATTTCATTAAACCATAATTTTCGTTTAAAATGCGAAAATTCTGCAAGGAATGAACTCATTCTAAATATTTTTGATACTTAGTTTTAGTTTTCCTCATCCTTTAGGTTTCTTTCATAAATAACTTATGTTTGCCACGATTTGAACTACCTGAAAATAAATTTTCATCTACATGATTCTTTATAATAAGCGTTATAATATAACGACAGAAAAATATTTTGATGCGTTTGCATTTCCCCCGTTATTTTTCTGGTTTTTCTCAATTTACAGCCTTTTTACAATGAATTATTTAACCTTTAGCAAGAAAAAAGGTGTATTTTTAAAGTATTATCCGTAAACTTTAAATAAAATTAAGAAATAATATTTTGAAAATGCTTTTCAATTCCTGCTTAAAACAACAAAGAAAAATTTATTTTAGATAATTATTTAGATTTTTATTAAACAATTATCAAAATTTTATACAATTTATTGATTTTTGGCAAGAATTGAGCTCTCTTTCTTCACCTTCAGGTAACAATTACTGAAACCCTTGCATTTTTATCGATTGAGCTATACTGCCTGTTGATTTCAATTTTCATTACAAACTGCTAATATTCTATTTAACGTATTACAAATTAATTGAATTTAATGAAGGAATTTATATTTGAAAAAAAAATTGTTTTAACATCAAGTATCATCCACTGCAAGTTTTTTTAAAAATGTATTTGAACTTGAGTGGATGAATAAAAATGATTTTATTAACGATTCAAAATTTGTATATATATATATATATATATATATCCGGTAAGTGTGAAATAGTAGTATGGAAATGGAACAATCCATATCTAATTACCAGCTTCAATAATAATTGGGAAACAGAAGGAAAAAAAAAGATTTTGCATCAAATCGTGATTTGTATTTGATTTATCTACAGAAATCTGACACTATTTCTTAGATTCATTGCATATTTTGAGCTGGAAAAGACAGAAATATCAATTTGACGTATATTTTAGAATAAAAAAAGGATCTTATGTTAAGATAAGCATACAAATTGCATTTTTGATATCAACTATAGACATAATTGAAAAATTCATCATTTGTGTGTCAACAAACATATAAGATAGCTTATTTTTGTTTACATAATTTTTATGTCAAGGAAACAAAATTCTAAAGATGTTTCGAATATCTTAGAATAAATTTTGAAGTTTAACTGTATTCTCTTTGGGGAGTTTAATCAGTTAAAGTCAAGGATGTACAAATATCCATTTATCAAGCGAGTTGAAATTTATATTAATGCATTTGACGCAGTGGCAGGTCGTATGTAACAGAGACAGCTGTCCATATTGAAGTTCTCAATCACTGTCTGAGCAATGGAATTTAGTAATACAGTTTACAGTAAACTATTGCAGAATAAAGTCTTAGTGGTATAAAGCAATTAAAATAACAGTTATCCCCAGTTTCAGTTATATCTTCCATAAAAAACTTAAGTTTGCTTTTCATATATTTCCAATCTAGTCAATTTTAAATACAAAAGTATTTTTGATTCTAAAATGAAAGTTGTTAAAACCTCGGTTTCTTTCCTTTAAATACCATCATCAACATAATTTACAAAGAATTTAAAATATGCAGACAGTTTTAGATGCGGTTAACATTTAGTACATACATTAAATTTCACAATCGTAAACTGTTTTGAAATAATTTTAAAGTTACATAATTATGTTGATAAAAATAATTGAAATAAATCAGCAATAAATCCTATCACTTATAAAAATTATTGGAATAGAAACACAAATGAAAACTATATTTTTCAAACGGCACTAATTCCAATTCTCAAGTGTTACTTTAAATAATTCTAAGTATACAAATTATTTATTTACAAATTATTACAAATATATATTTATCAAAAATCGAAAAAACATTTAAACACATATTTTTTCAAAAAAATATAACATTAATAAAATAAACTCTTACATATTCAGAAACAATATGAACCTAATATACATAAAAAGTAATTTTTAACTATCCCATCAGTTCTAAAAACTACCGATAATTAACCGATTCGTTGAAGCCATACGTCACTATTTGGTCGTTATTAACGTCTAATGTATCTATATTATAATGATATATCCCACCACTTTCCTTCACTCCATCATAATTCCTCTCATTTATTTTGGCAGACCTATTCTTCCGTGAAATTTCGCCAAGAGTCCCCTATCTATGAGGCCATCTACGCCAAATAAATCACCAGTATTAAAAGTTAATAGCAGCGGTTTCATTATGGTAAGAGGGCCGTCTCTTCTTCTTGCCTTGCTGTTAACCATCCTTCCATTTGTCACATGTCATCTATTATTTATTTGCTGCATCCATACAGCTGGGATTTTTATTTATGATTGTTTTATCGCGGCGAGTTGGATTGGAAAGCAACTAGATAAGAATCATGATAGGCCTGAAGTGAAGGGGTTTAAGGTTAAAAATAAAGAAGCAGGCCTCCAGGAAGAAATTGACCGTCTACTAGTAAATGATGGATTCGGGATATTGAATAAGTGAATAATCCTTCTTACTTAAGTGCCTTTTTTTGAACTTCTGTTAAATAAATACCGGCTCTAAATAAGTGAGTTTTATTATAAATATCATATTAAGAAACTAGTTTGAGGGAAAAAAATTACCGTTGTGTTGCGGATCATAAATTTTGGATTAAAAATTAAATTAAGCTACCCACTTAATTTTAGAGAGTTTTTATATTACATTTTTAACGCTTTCAAACACGATTTCGAGAATCGACTTAATCGATGAAATTTTGCATCTGACCTCTTTTATGGGTTTAAATACGGATAGCGATAACATCAATGAACTAATGGAGAAACACAGCTAGAATTTCATCACAGAGAATATAGTGCTATATAATGTGCACTATATACCATATATACTGTCACAATAAAAGGTTGAGGATAAAATTTAGTCAGTAGAAGTAATATTCTTTGTAGAGCTACAACATTCCAATGAAATAAGAGATGTGATGAAAACATAGGAAATTATTGCATCATATGTTGAAAACCCTCGTGCTAATCAGACAGGAGTTATACTATTTAAATATTGCTACTCTCGATACGATACTACAATAATACTGTGTCTCATTTTCGACAAATTTCGAATATAACCAAAGAAAAATGTCTTTAGGTAATTTTCTTATAAAAAGAATAAGTATTAAAATAGCTAATAGTACAATCAACAGTATCTGCATTTTTTTAATGAATAGCATTGTCTTATTCAACATAGAATACAATGGAGATTTTTTTTCTCAAAGTAAATTATCTACATAAATTTTTAAAAATTATATAGCGTAAATTATATTTTTGAAGAGTGTATAGTGAAATCTATATTTAAGGAAAATATTATAGTAAATATAAAAACTTAGCAAATGTTTTTATAAAAAATTGATAATTATTGAACTACTTATTACATTTTACTAAATTTTATTTATTAAATGAATTTGTTTTGTACATTAGGTTGAAACTGTAGAGCCCTGTTTTCAAACCACTCAAAAATTCGATAAAAATACTTTATGGTCTATACGTACCTTCATCGTCTTGTTGATGCATTGAACGCAGAACGTTTTAAATTCTTTCTAATACTAGATTTGATTTTCTTTTGAAAACATTTAAAAACAAGTGGCATTTTTCCACACTATTTTTCTCTTCATGAAATATTACATCTTGGATGGAAAGGAAACTGCTCTGGTCTTCATTCCGAATATAATTTTTTAGACAAACCTTATAGTTTTATCATTTATTCTTCCTTGTGTCACGCAATACACAGATTTACTTCGAAGATGTTTCCGTTTTAAACAACACATACTTGTCAAAATACATTGTATTTAAGTAAAACAGAAGAATAGTTATACGTTTTGGAAGGATATCAAGGAAGGGTGATACATTTTGAATATTTTTAAATATGCGTTAAGATGAAGATATATTCACGTCGAAAAAGAATATATTATATGTTATCTGCCATAAAAGGATTTTGAAATTAATAGCATTGGAACCAATGTAAAAATTTTGACAATTATTTTTTACTGGATATGGGAACATACTAATGCAAGTAGCAAAGTTGAAAGGAAGGAAAATAGGATATTTCTAACCATGATAATAAAGAATTTTTTGCAATATTTTAAGAATAAATGAACATGGAAATGTATGAATGAATATGTGGATCGTATTTTACATGTTAAATTAAATATAATGAATAAAAATGTGGAACATTACATTACATCTCTTAAAAAGTAAACACTCAAAAACTCTCCGTTGTTTGATGAATTCAGTAACATATAGAAAACAATTTCATAAAAGTGAATGGTTAATGAAAGTTAAGAAATGTATGTGAATAAAATATCTAAATTTATTAAGCACGTGAATAAGATTTGTATAAGCATTCAAATCAGTATAATTGTTTCATTATTTAATACGTTGAAAGCCACACTAACATTTTTTACAATGTAATATGTATGAGTCATTAGCCATCGATGAGGCCCTTTTCAGTCAAGGTGTTAATATAAATATTATCATGCTTAAATTTATTTTTCTTTAAACCCTTTTCTCTGGTCAAACTCCTTTCTTACCTCATACATTTTATATTGGATGAAAAATTTTCTTAGGAGCCAAGAAATAGTAAAATTACAAAATAGAACATAGTGAATGGGGTTGCGGACTTTCTTACACTTATTAAAGGTTAATAAGATTAAAACAATGAAAGTTTTTGTAGTTATTTATCATAGACAAGATTGCTTACAAAGTTAGTGATTTAAGTCTAGAATTTTGTGCAATAGCTTCTGAGGTTAAAGGCCCCTTGACATCCAAGGGCAGAAGTCTAATTTCTAGCTCATATGAAGATGGCTTACAGTCACTTACACAACCCTTTTTTACAGGAGAGTGGGCTGCTTCATACACCTCATAGATAGAACATAGGGGGGAAATTAGCCAAACTCGAAACTGAGTCAGCAAATAATGAAAGTAAAAAGAAAATGGATAGAAATTTGTAACAAACAGGATTTTACTCTAAAACTTCTAGACTTGGTTCCAACGATTCAGAGTGCAAAATGATTTTCTGTACGTCAAATCTGCAGGTATCCAATAATCTTCCTCCTACTTGGAATGGAAAATTAGATAGAAGGCGCATGACCTTCATACCATTCTTATCATCTGCCTAAGACTAAAATTTCCGATTCTCGACCCAAAGCAGCCTCATGTTCTTTAACAAGGGACATAAATACAACTAAACTAAACCTAATCTTATCAAGATGCAAACGTAAAACTTCGCATTTGTTCATTTGATGTAAAGTATTCTTCATCAAAAGAACATTCAAGAAACGTAAAGTATTCTTCATTTTCAGATTAACATATATATATATATATATATATATATATATATATATATATATATATATATATATATATATAAAGTTAAAACATATTTGTCAAAGTAAGTAAAATATTCTTATTATAATGGATGTTTTCATCAGCGGAAAGAAATCTCAATTTCTTCTGCTCATAGATTAATAATTATTTACAAGAACACTTTTTAGAAGAAAAAGGAGTCAGAAAGAACACGAGAAAAAAATGATACGTTTACTCAAGGATTTCATCATGTGTCGCCATTCCTTTTTTTGGTTTTTCTAAGGGAAGTAATGGAAATTTGAGTGCATCTAAGTACCCAGACGAAAATTGAAAGACATGATAGAATAAAAGAGATGTACCAAAAAAAGGGACGAGCGCAAATTTCTTTCTTGAAAATTTGTATGTCTAGTCAGAATAGTTTAAGAAGGTTTGAATAAAAAGTTTATCACATGAAAGAAAATGTAGAAAGTGATTTTATAATATGCATTTTGTTGCCAAAAGAGCGAAAGTTTCTGTTACAGGGAAATATTCTCTTTAAAGTTGTTCGTTATTCCTTTTTTTTTTGTTAAACATATAGAAGACATTTCAAAGAAATAACTAAAATGGTGTATAAAAGTAAAAATAAGTATTATCTTATTATTTAAACTTAAAGAAACAATGTATCCAAATAGTATGAATATCATATCAAAATAAAATATTATCAAAGATTATGTCGACAGGTTTACCGATACAAATGAGGACCTATTGTTTATTAATTATTTGATAAAAAAAATTGAGAGTCGATATATTTGATAAAAATTTGGGGGATAATATAATATTTATTCTTAATATGATAATTAATATATTTTTTGCGACTCATTTTCTGTTAATTATTTATAATATTATTTTATTATACGATTATTTATAACGCGATTTTACAGCTGCGCCTTAATAAATAAGAAACATTTTTTATTATCTCATATACATAACATAAAGAAAATATTGCCGCCAAAAAATTAAAAATTTAAATTTTGATGAATCACTAAGTTTTAGTGTTCGAATAACGCATTTTTTCTAAGAAAATTTTCATATGTCTGTATGTGACAAAAATTATTCCAAAACGCTTTGAGGTAAATGGTTAAAATTTGGTATACAGTCTAAATTTGTAGATTTCTATCTATATTTAAGTAAAAAATGTTCCGAGGGCGTCTAATGGCTGTTTTAATATAAAATGATAGTTGAAAAACGAAGAGAACTAAATATATAACATTCGGTACACATGATCAACCTTTATAGTATAGACACCTGTCAAATTTTGATTAAATTCAATTACGTATTGACTATCTGCTGTTCTGTATTTCCAGAAATATGCAAGCGGGATCATTCAAAATCATAGGGATTTAAAAATAGATCAAATTTGGTGTGGGGTTTTATGTTTACAATTGTATTTCTGAAATTTTTATGATATTAAATATGTCAAAATTTTATTTTTATTTCAATTTTTCAATTGGTTTAGAAAAACGAGAATAAAACTCAAAACTGATTTCTCGATATTATGAACTGTAGGCCATCACCGAAAACGTTGTCAAAAGATGCCATGATAGATTCAGTAAAAATTCTAAGTTCCACTCCAAAAATTAATAGTTTCAGAAATAATGCTAAATCCACTTCAAAGATAAATAGATTCAGTAAAAATGCTAATTTTCTCTAAAGATTGGTAGGTTCAATAAAAAATGCTAATTTGCTCCAAAGATGTACAGATTCAGTAGAAATGCTAAATTTACTCCAAAGATTAATCAATGCAGTAAAAATGCAAATTTGCTCATGCTTAAATGCTCATGATGAAATGCTCATTCTATAAAATTCGTGACAGTTGTACGCCAATGTGCTGTAAGATATTCTCTGAGATAATCCCTTCATTTGAAAGTATACGAGAAACTTTTCGAGAGACTATGAGCACAGGTTATATTATTTTTTCAGAGCATTTGGGATAAAAATAGAGGGAATATTCTTGCGAGAGTACGAAGTTTCCTTCTCATAGATAATTCTGCACCTTTTATCTGCTCACTTTCTATAAATATATTAAATGACAGTATGGGAACAAACAGCAAATCCTCTAAGGTCTAATATTTGATATACATCAACAATTTTAATTCTAAGATCTTGCACCAAATTTTATTTCTGTAGGTAGTTATGTAGATTTACCACATACATTCAAAAATACAGACACACAAATGGATTCTTTTTTAACAAACTTGTTGGAAGATTTGATACTAATTTACAGTTATGACGGTTAATCCGAAATGTTTAGAATTTTGATAAAAAAATCTATTTATATTTTATATTATCTATGAATAAGAAAAAAATGTTTTGATAGAATAAGGATTTTACCGCAAGATGTTTATCTAAAAGATTAACCTATTGTACTTCCAAATTCTATACATTCTTTTGTAACTATATAATATGTCACATTTAATTTCTTTGACAGAAGTGAATGTAATGATTTATTTATCGTTTTCTTAAATTTATTGTTTTCAATTTTTTTGTTTAGTTATCATATTACTTTTATAATGCAAAGAAACTTTATTTGCTTCATGAAGCAATTTGTCCATCGCATTCTTCTGCCGTATTTTAACATTTTTCTGTTTCTTTTATTTATCTCCATCGAACTTCGAACTATTTTGATAATGTTTGTATATTTGGAATTATTTTTAACTTAATGTACAATATTCCATCAGTATTTATTCTGATTAATGGCAAAGATTTAAAGAAAAATATTCTCATCCTAGACGTTTAAGTAAAAATTTATTTAGCATTGTTATTCAGTGTTAATTAAGAAATATTTTTCGGAATCTTCGCAAATTTTCCTTGAACTGTCATTAAAAGCAAAATGTTGTTAATAAAATTCTTCTTTAAAAATTAATCTTAAGTTAAAGATAAATTATGGTGGGAATTTTCCTGACTAAATGAGTTCTGCGCTTTTTAATTTAAACTCATAATCAAATAAAAATTGATATTTCGAATGAGACTTTTAATTTCTTCAAAAATTGTAACTGAAAATAAAAAATAATATTTTATGATTTATTATTTTTAGATTTGAATTTTTATTATTCCTATTGTTTTTCATCTACCTTTTAAATTATGCAGTTTAAGAACTGGGATAAAAATCCGAAGTTTTATTTGAATACTAGAAGAAAAAGCTTTATATATATATAAAGCTTTTATATTATATATATATATATATATATATATATATATATATATATATATATATATATATACCAAAGTTGATTAATTATAGTTTTACAGAACTATAGCCGCCAAATATTTAGTGCATAAAACTAATTATTATTTTATATTCCTAAAAGTATTTAGGAAGAAAATATTATTGGATATATATAATTGACATTTGGCTCCTTTGATGAGAACTATTGATTTTTCCTCTATATTTTTTATAAGATATTGCTTTTTTGTTTTCAACAATTGCATTTTGAATTATTCCCATAAAATATTTGATTATTCCCATATTTTTTATTTTTATTAATTTTCTGCTATAATTTGTTTGCAGTTTTAAATTATACTTTTACAATTCGAAAGCTGGGATAAAAAAGTGCGTTTATTCATAACATTTTCTTATTCCCTAATTCCATTTCACTTTTTTTATTTAATTGAAACTCTGCAAAAATGCTTTAGTCAGCCATGCCCCCTCTTTAAATAAAAGGATAAAATTCGCTGTACCAAACAAATCACTTTGAAAAATCCCTATGATCCCCTAACCTGGATCGAAGCGTGTAAAGAAATCCCTATCAAAATAACATTCTATACAAGTACTGTGAAAAATATTTTCCCTCTGTTTTTGTATCAAGCTGTGAACGGACGTGCCTGGTCAGCTGCTTTTGTAAATAAATAATGCCTCCAGGAAGATAATAAAAATTCAATTTTTTTTTCTTTGTATTCAGCAACGACTCTTCCTAAAAAATTATGATTCTACATGCATATGTTTATTTATGTACCAAACTTAATTAATTATAGTTTTTCAAAAAAGAAACACAGAGTGCTTAATACATGAAATTAATTAATATTTTACATTACTATAAGTTTATATGGTCCTGTAGAAAAGAAAATATTATGGAACATAAACATTTTGCTTCTGATTCCTTTGATTCTTATAACTGATTTTTGCCATCATATTTTTTCCAAGAAATCTTTTTTGTTGTTGTTGATTCTTATTCCTCGGTTTTGTTTCCAAAAATACATGTAAGTTATCAGAAAAGAAAATAGGAAAATAACGTCAGAATGTCGCGTTTCAGATTTGTTCTGTGTTTGCATTAAATATCATAGCAAGATGAAATAGACTTTTTTATAAAAATATGCAGGTTTACAAGTATAAAAATATTTCTTTATCTTAAAGGGAAACAGAGTTTTTATGTATGTTACCTGAATTCTTTCATATTTGAAAATCTTCAAAACCTTCCCGGCTGGTTTTATCTGTGCTTTCAAAGAAAGCACAGCAATTCTGAGGTTGACAATAGTTTGTGAGTCCAACATGATATCGTCTTGTGATTGAACACTCAAAGCGTTTCGGATGCTTTTATTGGTTCTTTTGTTGCAGCTTTAGCAAATCTACTGCTTCTCGACCCTTTTTTCACTCAAACTGATAAAGAAATTTCTGTCTTTTGAAACGTGACATATTTTCTATGCTATATATCTTCTGTTAAGCAGCTGACATCGCTATTCTTTGTAAAGAGGCGTTATTTCCGTGGAAAGTGAAATTCCCGAATATAAAATCTGAGACTTTTTTTTAATATTTGAACTGATATTTGATATTCCGTTCTCGATTCGAATATGAGCTAAATATTGGTTTGAAAAAAAAATTATTTCAAATAATAAATTTTCTAGTATACAAATAATATTTAAAAGTTTTTCTTTATGACTTTAATGCAAAAAAAATTGACAGGTCATTAGAATCAAAGCTCTTAAAAAATAACTAAAGAATAATATATTTCATTATATGGGGATAACAATGAAAAATATTCTTTGTTTAGCATTGCTGCATAAACACAATTGTACTCAAAGGATAATTGCTTGTTTTTAACTCCGAAATGTAAGTACTCGATTTTTTGAATAATGCTTAGAAAGGATTTCATGATTATTAAAAACAAAACCAGTAAAATAATAAAGAATATTCTTTGCTAGTTGGTTAACATAACATTCATTCTCCAAGTAATAATTTTTAGATACTTGATGAGTTAAATCAGCTAGAGTGCTCTTCCTCTATTACTTCTTTATTTATTTATTTGAATAGTTATGCCGCATTGAAACGCCCTCTAGTTTTCTCCATATCTTAGATCTTCTTGTCCATGAGGAACACATATTTGGAATTATATATGTCTGTGAATATGATAACTTGCAAATGAACTAAATATATGAAATTTGGATGCTTTCTTTTCCCTTTGTAAGTTGCAATAAAATTAAGATGGAAATCCATTTGCAGGAATTATAACCGTCTTCCAAAAGAATTATTTTCGGTTACAAATTTACACAGTTAGTTATTGTTATACTTGATTATAAGTTTATTATTACAAGTTTTGGCTTAGAAAATGTAAATTCGTACCAACAGTTTAACCAGATACTCAAAGGGGTTAACGGTTTTATCGGTCTGTATATTCGTATGCATGCAGACAGAATAATTAAAAAACAAATTAATTCAAATAAATTAAATTTCATATCTGATCTTGTTATTAAAATTATAGTTTTGTGTTAAAATTTGGTTTTATATATTTACAAAAATGCATCCAACATGCATATTCGAATTTATTTACTGTATTACAATTCGAAACATTCATGTGTGAACCCAAAAAATATAAATAAAAAAATGTGAGTTCTCATGTTATCTACTGTCTTTCAAAACGTGCTTAGCTTTATGGTGGTGAAGGAGAGGTAGAATCTTTATTAAAGAGTGTGCGGTTTAGTTTAGTTAAAATTAACGTCCCATTTTGAAGCAACACAGGGCTATATTGGACGGACTTCGTAATTTTGAACCACTGTCAGATGATGAAGACGACACCTGAACTGGCAACCCCTCTCCAAACGTCCACACCGACGGATTTGACGTGCATCAGAACCGACTACAAGGCGGAAATTCATTCTTTGGCGGAATCAGGTTTCAAACCTGTAACCCTCCGTTTCCAAAACCGAGACCTTAACACCAGGCCACCACTGCCTTAAAGAGCGTGCAGAGAAGCTTCTATAGATTATTTTCAATTTATTGAAAATGTAGATTGGTGAAATTATCAATTCATTTGTTTGTAATTATAAAATTTTAATGCAAACTTTACTTTAAAGAATATAAAAAATGTATTGATCTAATACTGCCATAAGAATTCTATATTTTTCAATTTAAAAAATTTGGATAAATTTTTTTAAAAATGGAAAATGCTCTTGATAAAGCAAGAATTAGGAATCTTATAATTTTAGTTAAGAAAAAAGAAATTCAATATATCCCCTTCTTATAATATAAGTTTTTATTAAATGAGTTGCTTTAGCTTTCCTAGATCAGATTGATAAAATTGGCTATTTAATTTTATCTTAAAAAAGAAGAAATGACTTAGAAATAATGCTTAAAACTGTTTATTTATTTCAGATTTATTAAAATCATTCATTCATTAATCCTTTGCTGTAAAACCTATTGTCACCTAATCCCTTAAACTTTTTGTCTGAAATAAAAGACCAACAGCAAGAGATACCAGCAGCAACATATGCCTAGAATGAGTTAATGATGTAAATTTGTATGACCTCATCATCGCATAACAAATGTAAATGCATTTGCAATTAAGGATACGATTGCAAGTTGCTCCTCATTGTGAGGAATGTCTGATCCTTTTTCTCATGAATTTAAAATTTAAATGGAGGATTCTTATAATATATAAAACTTGAGTTTATAATTGGATACAAATACCATTTTTGCATTTTTTAAAATTATTAATTAAAAGTTAAGTAGTTCTTTTTTTTTCGGTAGCAATTGAATATGTTAATCAATTAGAAATGTATGGGTTATGACTTATGATTTAATTGGATGAAATACGATTGAGAAATCTTTATTAATTAAAAAATTAGTAATGTTTTATCTATTTCAATAAAAAATTTAGTAAGTCAATGATGTAAATTTGTATATCATCGACCCATAATAAATGCCATAAAGAAAAAAAACAGATAATTACAAGATGTGTTACTCAGTGCAATAAATGTCTATTCTGTTTTCTCATGAAGTAGAATTTAAAATTTAAATGATGTGTTAAACACATAAAACTTAAGTTTTTGATTGGAGTCAAATTACATTTTTGAAATTTATTAAAATTAGCAATAAACGTTAATTTTTTCCTTCTTTCGTTAGAAATTGAATTTGTTAATAAATAAGAAATGTATGGGTTATGAATAATTATTTAATAGGATAAAAACCAATTCAAAAAGCAGCTTATCAAATAAATATTTATTAATATTTAATCCTTTTAATTAAAAAATTTAGTAAATTAATCATGTAAATTTGTATATCATCTACCCATAATGAATGTAAAAGAATCTTCTAGGTATTGATTATTGAATCTACTAGTATTTGATTATAAAATGTGTAATAGTGATGAATGTATGTTCCATTTTCTCATGCAGTAGAATAAAATTTAAATGGACTGATACTTGTAACAAATAAAACTTGATTTTATGATTGGATTCAAACCGTAATTTGAAACCATCAATTGGATTTTTGGATTTTTTTTTAAATTAGCAATTAATAGTTTTGTTTCTTTCGATAATAATTGAATTTGTTAATTGATTATAAATGTATCGATTATGATTAATTATTTTATAGAAAAAAACTCATTTGAAAAAAAAAATTCTCAATAAAATTTTTAGTTTTGCTTAATCTTTTACAATTGAAATTTTAAAAAATTATTGATGCAACTTTTTATGGTATCATTGACCCATAATGAAAGTAAAAGAATCTGCTACCTTCGCATATGATTATGAGATGTATTACTCATTGTGATGAATATTTGACCTATTTTCACATGAAGTTGAAGTTAATATTTAAATGGTGTGGTGCTTGTAATATATAAAACTTGAGTTTGTTATTGTATATAAATCCCATCTTTGGAATTTTTAAAAAATATTAATTAAATTTAATTGGTTCTTTTCTTTAGGTAGCAATTGAATTGGTTATTTAATTAGAAATGTATGGATTATAATTAATTATTTCATAGGATAAAACAAGATTTTTAAAAAATATCTCTTTCAGTTAAAAATTTAGTAATCGTTAACCTTATCAATTAAAAGTTCAATAATGTTTAATCTTTTTCAATTAAAAATTTAGTAAGTTAATGATGTAAACTTGTACGGTATCATCGGCCTATAATAAATGTAAGAGAATCTGCTATATTATCATATGATTACAAGAAGTATTATTCATTATGATGAATATCAGATCCATTTTCTCATGAGGTGGAATTCAAAATTTAAATGGCTTGATGCTTATAAAATATAAAACACTAGATTATGATTGGATTGAAACTGCATTTTTGAAGGAAAAAAAATTAATTGGTTCGTTTCTTTCTTTAGTAAATGAATTTTTTTAATCAATTAGAAATGTATGGGTTGTAATTATTTTTATAGAGTAAAACATAATTGAAAATATCTTTTTAAATTAAAATTTCAATAATGCTAAATATACTCTAATGGAATTTTACTTTAACATAAATTATATGAATAGAAAAATGCTTTTTTCAAAAAAATGATGAATAAAAAGATTTTCTGAAGAGCTAAAAATAATTTATAAAAAAAAATATCCTTAAAAGTATGTATTTGATAAATATTTTTATTTATAAACAAAATGCGAACTATCAAAAAAAGTTATCCTCATCCAAAGATAGCTACTTACAATTGTTATCATTTTTAAATAATTTAACATTTTTTGGTACATAAAAAATAGTAATTTAGATTTGTGTCTTTAAACTCAAGTTAATTATAACTTATTAATTATAATAAGTTAACTTATTAATTAAATAATAACTTATTAACTAAATAACTTAATTAATTATAACTTATTGATTAATAAGCATTAAATGTTTGTGAAAAACATGAAGCATAATTAATAAACTCGCTTGTAGATGATAATTATTTTTAGAACTCATTCATAAACCATTTTATACACTTAGCTCTCGACTCAATTTAATTGCTCCTTGACAGAGACCAGCTTTCATTCGAAGATCGAAACCTCCTCAAACACTTAATAGAGAATTCTCTTTCTCTCTTCCAGGTGAACGAACAGATAAAAAATGTAACTAAATTGTTCCTTAAAGTTCAGTGCGTTCGAATTTGTCCTTCACAGCTTCTTCTGAAGGTCTCGGATATCGATTGGAGAAAGTAACGTGGTATCGCAGACTATCCACCAATGAAATGACTAGAAAAGTCTTGAAACTATCAAAGAAATTGAATTGTTCTAACTCGAAAGTGAATCTGAAAATCAATTAGATAATTGTCTTTGTGAAAGATATCGAAAATAACTTTTAAGATAATCTCGTTATAGGTGAAGAAATCATTTGTTACAGAAATTTTGAAAAAATATCAGATGACGTAAGAATTATTAATGGAAGTATTAATGCATTCACTATAAATAGAAATTATTATTTCAGCATCGTAGCATTTTCACTATCGTTCATGAAGTTATTTTCTTATTGAAAATCTCAGTATTTTCATAAATAATTTATAAAGTTAGCCAATACAATAATTTTTATATTATTATAATAATATTAGTAATTATTATATTATTAATATCAACAATTATTAAATCATTAATATCAACAATATTAATAATTATTAAATCATTAATGTTAACAATATTAGTAATTATTATATTATTAATATTGACAATATTAAAGTAATGTTCCGAATTTATTTAAAGGTTTACTTATTAGGAAAGTATATATATATATATATATATATATATATATATATATATATATATATATATAACTTTATTTGATGGTAAGTAAATTACCGAAATAATTATTAGAAAATAATTTGATTTTTTAATATATTTGCGGAATAATCGTACTATCAGTTTAAAATAATGTCGTTTAGAGGAAAAAATTATTACTTTGAATGAAATTATTTAAGTTATTGATCAATACTTTGTTTTATTAATTTTTATAAATAGTAAATATTTTAGAATTTTTAAACCGATTCTATAATGTAATATCCATTGATAAAAAAATATTTATTTGGAAGAAAATCTAACTTCTACAGATAAGTAAAAGTATTCATGAAATACTTTTACGAACATTTTTAATATACATCAATATGATTATCTTTTTATTTATTTCACATAAAATCTTATACAACAAAAATTTGATAATGCTTATTGAAAAAAAGTAATCTCTCAAAAATTAAAAATATCATGATTTTGATAAATATTATAAAATGTACAAATACTAATTTTTTGCATGATATTAAAACTACTTTTTGCGTTTTTGTCTCAGTTACCCTAAATGTAAAAAATTTGCAGAGAGAGAAAATTCAGCAATGCTTATCATAAAAAGTAGTACATTTCATATACATGTAAATATACACACACATAAACTATATACATACTATATACCCACCCACAAACATACATATATACGAACATATGCGTCTGTGTGTGTTTAATATTCTATAAATAAATTTAAATTAATCCAAAATCAAGTATAAAAATTTATGCATCAAAATTTTATGCTAATATTATTACGAAATTTGCCATTATTCTCTTTTAAACAGACTTTTATTAATTCAAAATTAATAATTAATATAATCTTCATAATATCTTGTTCAAATATTTTTCAATTAATTAAAATAAGGACATAATTTAATGATTAATGATGAATATATTTATCATTAAAAAATTTCATAGAAATAAACATATTTATATTCTTTGTATTGTTGAAAATAGAGAAGAAGCTTCGTGTTCATCATCAATCTAGTAACAGCATTTGTTCTACTTACATCGTCTTTTAATACAGACAATCAATTGAATTTAGTAACCACAAAATCATATGTGAAGAAATTAGAAGTAGTAGTCATGTGAATAAAATATATACAACGAAAATGTCAAAAATAATGTAATCTCAATTACATCAACATGTATGTGAGATAAATTTAGTCCCAAGCGATAGCAACAAGCATAAGAGTAACGTGATGGCGCTCACTTCCCCTGCAAGATGGAGTGAAAAGACTTCGCGCCATACGGAATGAACGAACGCTTTACGATAATGTGATGTTGTGATGCTTTAATTTATGTAAAAGACAATCAGCTTTACTTTTTCATTATTTAAAATGTTGTGCTCGTTCTAAATGTTGTGCTACTCCCTTTAACTGTTAATAAAACTATATTTAAAAACATCACATTCGCATCATTACTGGTTTTGAGATGAATACAAATACCCAAACATATAATTGCAAATTTTCGCTAAAATTTCAAATAAAAAAAATAATAATTAATTGGAATCGCAAACTGTTTTTCTATTTATAATATGTATCCCATATCGTGGTGTAACTAAATACAGTTATCATTAAAATAAACTCCAAGAATAATGTGGGTCATGAAGACCTTTTGGTAAGGTCACGGCATCAGAGCCGGGGGGTTTCAAATTCGTAGCCCGACTCCCTTTAAAAACTGTTGTATAAGTGAGTCAGGTACACGTTAAAACCGTGTGGCGTGGTGTGGAGAGGGAAGTTTCAGTTCATATGCCATCCTCGTCATCTGACCACGGCTCAAAATCTTATAATCAAATACTAAAAGATTCAATAATAAATACATAGCAGATTCTTTTACATTCATTATGGGTCGATGATTTACAAATTTACATCATTAATTTACAAAATTTTTAATTAAAAAGATTAAATATTAATAAATATTTATTTGAAAAAGTTACTTTTTAAATTGTGTTTTATCCTATTAGATAATTATTCATAATCCATACACTTCTCAAAATTATCAATCCCAAAATATCCTTAGTGTTCTTTTAAAACGAGACGTTAAAGTAACTAAACTAAACTAAGACTAACATCATGTCGAAATAAGAACTTTAGATGTACCGTCATCCTCAAGTACATCCAAGAAATGAGTTTTAATTTGTTTTTCAAATATACTTCGAAAATGTAAGGAAGAAATTAATTTTTTTACAAAAATTAAAAATTTAATTGAACAAAAAAACTCTTTTTAGCACTAAGTTCGTAAAAGAAATATTTTTGCAATAATTTTGGATAAAAGAATTAATTATTTCAAATATTTTAAAGAAAGAAAATGAACTGAATGACAGTTAGTTACAACTATCGTTCCATTTTGTCATAAAAATAGCCCATTTAATGAAATTTCCGTTTTAACTTTTCGACATTTCGGCCGACTTAATTAGATTTATCGATATAATGAAACTTAACTCAGCTTATTTCTTTTTTTCCCTTTTCTTGAAATCTCTCTAATTAATTGACACATTCATCGAGCGTAAAAAATTAAATGAGATTTTCTAAAAAAAATTAGAAATTATATGAACATTTTGGTATGCTTTTAAAACCTTTTCAAAAGTTTTGGCTTCGACGATCATTGAAACTAGATACATGAAAATTTCTTTCATCATTTTTTTTGGTGCCACAGGAGAAGTAATTAGGAAACTTTCTTAAGAGAAGAATGAATAATGTCCTTATTTTTTTTATACAGACAATTTAAAAAATATTTTAGAATAGATATCTTAATAACTTCAGTTTTAATTTTAATGAAACTGATATCATTATTTATTTTTAGATGAAATATTAAACTAGTATAAATTAAATTGTCCTTCAAAGATGAATGGAACACTACCAGATTTATACATTTAGAAATGAATTATTTATTTAGATGTATCGTTGCCAGTAGATATTAATATCAATATATATAAATTATAAATTAATTATTTATTATCAATATATTAATATTAATCATTATTTATTTATTATCAATGTATCTTAATTCATTATTAATCGTTTATAATAAATCTACCTTAATTATTAATCATTTTATATAACGCATTCATTATTTATTCTATAAATATTTCTACATTAATCATTAAAAAAACAAAGACGGTTTTTTCCTTCCCTTAAGTACAGTATTGATTTCGATACCTTTTGTTTTTATATGGAAACTCATGACTAGTCAGACCATTTTTATCATCATTCCGTCACCGTCCGATTTGGAGAAAAGTTTCAAGACCTTACTCTACACTACATTTTCTATGATCCAAAACAGTGAAGACATTTCACATTCACTAAGTGAATTTCCAAAAATTTCGCATAAATGGTTTTGACTTCTAGATATAGCACCAATGATCGTAATGCCCTATGAAACAAACTTTTTTTAAAGTTACTAAAGATGTTACAAAATGTATGTCAACTTGAAGAATTTCTTCCATCATATTCGACTTTCTTAAAACCATTCAAATACTCAAGTTTATTGATCAAATCTTAAAATAATGTTACGAACCTGTGGTTTTGCTTTCCCGCGCTAATACTGTCATCCTAAGGAAGACATATTGACAGTAATATGTATTGAATAGTGAATGGGTGTGACGTCAGAGGTCCCAAGGCTTTGCGACAAACTTGGCGACTTGGCGACGAATTTGGCGACTCTGGCCACAAAATGGAAAGTACCCGAAACATTGAGAATTTTCCCGATGCGTCCACCAGGAGCCGAGATCCATCCAGAACGCTCCTGATTGGTCCAGAAGATGTTAGCCCCGCCTACCACCGGTATATATATAAGGCAGGCGGCTGCGAAATCATTGTGAATCAAGTCAATCGAGAGAGTCGGACAAAGTCGAAGCGAAGCAGCGGAGAAAAGGGGAAGGAGATTTGAGGAAGAATCAAGTGGAGTCAAGTCGAAGTGCGGCAGTGGAGAGAAGACGAAGCTGAACGATCTAGTGTTCAACGAAGAAGACAAGTAGCACTGTGGAATTATTGAGAAGACCTAAGAGAGAGAGGTCTTGAACTGAGGAGTCCTGAGCGGAGGACTGTTGTTTGGCATATACTGACGAAGCCTGCGTCGTGTGTCGTAGCCCGTTGTGCCGTCGTCGGGAACGGAGCTGTCCCGAACTAAGGAGTAGTCCCGTTGTGCGAAGTAGTGAGTCGACAGCAAAGGCAAGAAGAGACAAAGGAATAGTTCAGCCTGATCTGGAGAGACCCAAGAGGAGTAAAGTGAATCCCTTAAAGATTCCCTCTCCGGCTGAATCCTGTCTGGCCGCTCTGGGGACATTGTCACTACAGAATTTCTGCCTGTGGACTACTATCTGCAGTGTGTTGTCCTGTGTGTTCGTCTCGGCTGTAAATAGCTATCTCCTGTACATAGTTGTGTTGTGAATATTTGTCGTCTTTGTGCTGTCCTGTCCTCGTCCCGTAAATAAACGTCTGTGTTGTGTTCTTCAACTAATGGACTGATCATTTTGTGTGTCATCATCATCTCACACCATAAACAACCACTATATACGAGGTAAAAACGAACCCGACGGATTAATATAGGAAATCCGTAACAATATTAATTAAAATTGCATTTACTGATCAATATTAAAGTAGTATTTTCTTTTGTTACACAGTAATATAATCAATCCAAATTACTTGATTTCATTAAATCAATGCTGTTAATTGGCCAACAGCTAATAATTGGTTAGTACTAAATTTTATTTATTACATAAGCATTTCTATTAAATTCTATATCACATGAGTCTAAATAATATCGAGACACGAGAATTAATCATTTGCATTTATGTGAAAAATAATTGAAAAAGGCAGGTAGTTATATCTGTAAATTATATTAACTCTTTACACAAAAAATTTGAATATGAGATGCATAATTAATCTTAATTTAGATATGTATTTATTTAAAAATATATCTGATATTCTGCGCAATATAAGGAATCTAAACACATGTATGTTACATTATGAAATATACTTGTAAATAATGCATATCTATATCTAATACCTGTGAAATCATCATGTTTGCAATCCTTAGAAGATATGAAAATGGCCAATTAAGCCCGGGGGTAGTAAAAATAAGTGATACCTAAAATCGTTATTTTTACTAAACAATGTATGATATACATTAAGTATAAATAAGATATTTACGAAATAAGAAACACAAAATCATTTGCAAAAACAACCACGAAAAAAACTAACACTATCAATAAAATGGAGTTAGAATTATGCCTTAATTGTTTTAATACTTTTATTAAAATTAATATTAAGTAACTTTCTTTAACTTTTTTAAATAAAAACAGGAGATAATGCAAATTTATAGTTATCTTTATTTAATGAAATCTAGAGTAATTAATTAAAATATAAAATTCAATTTCAGTTAAACGGAATTCTAACAGACAAGTTAAAATTTAAAAAACGCAGATCAGACGAGAAAAAATACGAAAGATAACTAAAATTAATGATTTATTTATTGAAAGAAAAATTAATTGGTATATACTTAAAGAAACATGACACGTATTTGTTTACAAAAAATACTATCATAAAAATAAATCAACCTTTCTTTGAAGATATAAATTTTATAATACAATGTTTGAAATATTTTGAAAAATATACACGAAACTTTATTTAACATCAATATATTTATTTACTTATTTCAATATCCTCGGATTTTTTAATACACACAGCATGTTTGAAAAGTTAACCATTCCGAAAACAAATTTTCTATCGAACGGTTTCATTACATACCAGCTCAAACGCTTAGATTCTAAATTTGATATCAAAGTATTTGACAGCTACATTTCTACCTTTTTCAATTGAAAAATGATTCTGTTTTCTAGGAAATATTTTAAATAAAAGTTTTCTTCAAATGATTCAAAGAATTGATTTAAAATTTATGAAAGAAGGGGACAATGAAAAAAAGGTTAAGGCCGAGAACTGAATGTTAGAGAGAACTGTCAACTTGGGGGAAAAAAATTCCATTGTATTTTTTTACCACAATGTCTTCTCAATGTCTCTTTATTTGAGTCTGTCTGTAAATTCTGTCTATCTAGGGTTTAGTTGAATCGCTTGCGATCTCCTATTTCTTTTCTTTGAGTTTTTCTTCTCTATTCGAATGTGTGTTTGTCACTTTTGAGTGAATGGTTGTTTGAAACATTTTTTTCGCGGACCATTCTTTTGATACCTATTACAAAAAAATAGCGAATTGTTGGGGGGGAGGGGAAGGATATAGAGCAAATGCCACTAAGCTGTATTTCTTAAAATAAACCTCTCAAGAAATTTTAAATCGAAATAATAAATAATTTTTTTATTAATGGAATAAAAGTACATATACATTAAAGTGTAAATAGTTTTTAATAATAATAATGAATTGAAATTATTTTACTAGAGGAGATCTAAAATACGTTTATCAGTCAATGGAATAATGCTTTATTAACAACATACAAAGAATACAAATGGTAATTAAGAGACATACGTGGGGGGCATTTCTTTGCATAATCACCAAACATGTTAAGGCATTTATCACACCGCTGAAATAATTTGTTTAGCACATCTAGGTAATAATCAAGTCCCTGGCTATTGATCCAGTTCTCTGCACCTTTCTGTACATCGCCGTCTGATATCAACCTTGTTGCGGATAAGTGTTTCTTCAATGTCGGGAAAAAAGAAAAAGTCGCTCAGGGACAATTTGGGACTATATGGGGGGAGGGGTTCTCCAGACCTCAAACCTAAACATTTCCAGCAATCTCTCTGTCCGCTTCAAAAGAATTACACTATTGCGCCGACTGTTGTTCATTCATAGTTTCCCGCCAGTACTCTTCAACGATTTGTCGGCGAATGTCCGATGGGGACACATTCTTGGACCATAAAAATCGTTTCATAACTGTCACTTCTGTGCGATATTACTTCTCTAGACGTCTTGCCATGATTATAACTGTTTCAGGTCTCAGTACTAACACTATCTGCTCCATCGGTCTATGATAATTAGCGCCACATGGCTCTATTCTGGATAGCAATATCCCTACATACAATTTTTACTCTCCAAATACACGTGCTTGCAAACTTTTTTTTGGATTAACTCTCATAATTTAACTCCCTTTCACTTTTCCTGGAAATATAAAAAAAAATGTGTATTGAAACTGGTAAAAAAAATTCAAGATCAATATTTCGAAGAATCTACATGTTTTAGACTTTAATTGAAAAAGCGCATTTTTAAAATTATGTCTGTGATTCCGTCCATCGATCTATCTGCAAATGCGATAATTCAAAAATGCTTTGTACTAGACCTAAGAAATATGGCTAACAGCGTCTATTTCATTTTATTTTGTTTCAAACAAATTAAAAATGAAATCCACCCAGTCTGTAAGATGGTCTGAATTCAAATTATAATGGAAACTACTTATCAAATAACGGTAGATAGATAAAATTTGGCACAGAGAGTAAACGTCTTAAGAATATATCAGTTTAGAATTTTGGAATTATATTCAAAAAGAAATTTATTATCTGTCGGTCTGTTCTTTTAAAGGTTTGCAAATGTGATAGCTCAAAAATTCAATGACTGAAATCTTTGAAATTTTTCATAAGATTATTTGACGAACATTATAATTCTATATTCAATTTTGCATTCAATCGGTCTAAAAAAGATATCTGAAATATGCGTTAAGTTTTCTAATTCTCATTTATTAATGGCATCTCATTAAACAATCGATATAAATAAAAATGAATGTTTGTCTGTATGCCTCTTATAAGCTGCCATGCCGTTGATCCGATTGCGATAAAACCTTGAATTCTTATTACTTGCATTTATGGTATGGATAAAACCATAGTAAAATTACACTGAAGTGACAAAAGCCATGGGATAGCAATATGTAAATATACAGATGGCAGTAGTATCGCAGCAAAAAAGTATAAATGCGCAGTTCGTTTTCCAGAGCTTTCATTTGTGTTCAAGTTATTCATGTGAACAGGTTTTTCGTGATTTATGGCGGCACGACGAGAATTAACAGACTTTGAACGTGGAATGTTAGTTGGAGCTAGACGCATGGGTCATTCCATTGCGGATATCGTTAGTGAATTCAACATTCCGAGATCCACAGTATCAAGAGTGTGCCGAGAGTATGAAATTTCAGGCATCAGCACAGTGGGCGACCACCTGCACTTAACGACCGAGACCGCCGACGTCTGTGTAGAATGGTCAATGTTAATAGACACTCAACACTTCGTCAAATAACTGCAGGAATCAATGCGGGACGTACGAGGGACGTGTCCGATAGGACTGTGCGGCGAAATTTGTCTTCCTTGGGCTATGACAGCAGAAGACCGACTCGAGTGCCTTTACTGACAGCACAACATCGCCTGCAGCGACTCTCCTGGGCTCGTGAGCATATCGACTGGTCCCTAGATCAGTGGAAAACCGTGGCGTGGTCAGATGAGTCACGATTTCAGTTGTTACGAGATGATGGTAGAGTTCGAGTGTGGCGCAAACCCCACGAAGCCATGGACCCAAACTGTCAGCAAGGCACTGTTCAAGCTGGTGGTGGCTGCATAATGGTGTGGGCTGTTTTTACATGGCATGGACTCGGTCCTCTGGTGCAACTGAGCCGATCATTCACTGGAAATGGTTATGTTCAGCTGCTTGCAGATCACTTGCAGCCATTCATGACTTCACGTACCCACACAACGATGGGATTTTTTTGGATGACAATGCGCCATGTCACCGGGCCAGAATTGTTCGCGATTGGTTTGAAGAACATTCCGGATAATTCCAGCGTATGATCTGGCCACCTGGATCGCCCGATATGAATCCCATCTAGCATTTATGGGGCATCATCGAAAGGTCCGTTCGTGCCCAAACTCCTGCACCATCCACACTTTCACAATTATGGACGTCTATACAGACAGCATGGCTTAATATTCCTTCAGAGGACATCCAACGACTTGTGGACTCCATGACACGTCGAGTTGTTGCACTTCGCCGGGCAAAAGGAGGACCGACACGATATTAACAGTCATCCCATGACTTTTGTCACTTCAGTGTATGTTATAATATAGAAATGAATTCTTGTTTGCCCGTATCCTATGCGTTGCCGTACTGTTCTACCGATAACGCTGAAACTTGGCTAAACCTATTGCTTATACTTCCTCGAAAATTATATTTTAAAAGTGATAATTTACGAAAGTCAAACAGTAAATGGTAAGCATTACATCCCATTCGTATTTAATCGCACACATATCAAACAAAATGAAATTATTATGATTGATGCCTGTCAACGTGAGGGAAATGAAATCGAAAATACTTTGTGAAGGCACTATTTTTTACTCTCACTAAATGAATGATCTTTTACGCAGGATGTTGTTATTCAGCGTTTTCACTATTTTATTTGCAGCAAACCGTACATATTATTCAAAGTTGATCTCACACATACAAAGTAAAATTATTATCATCGATGCCAATTAAGGTAAGCTTTATATAAGGAAAATTTTCCTCTGATTCAAAATCGACTCAAAACTCCTTTAAAGTTCGTTTCATTTGTGACGTAATTCATCCTTTTTTCAACCGTAATTTCAACTTTTTTTCCAATTACATTCAATATTTCTATCGGGGGCATTTCAAAATTACAGAAGAGAGTTTTTCGGTATGGTGGCTGTTTTCTGACTACCCTAGTAAATACGAAAACGATTCGGATCTGCTATCTCTATTTATGATGTGTGCTACCCATGGGAAGGCCTGTACCGTGGCCTGTGTGTGTCTTATAACTCAACCGTAGTTGCCGCCAGTGTTATCGTCAAGGTCCGTTCAATCAAATAAATTTACGTGTCTTAGCTGGTCAAAATAACTATTATGGTTGCACAGTTCAATACTGATAACCACAGGAAGTATTTACTGCATCTTATATTTCATTGCTTTAAAAAAATGCGAGTCCTGCTACTGCTAATATGGAGGTCCATCAGTGGTTAGAGATTTAGATCTTGCACAATTTTACTTGAAAGCTGAAAAAGATCATCAGCCTCCAAATGATAAATATAAACTTAATAAAATCTATGTTCATTGAAAAATCATATATGGTGTGTGAGAGATAGTGGATGTCAAGAAGCAATTCAAAGACAATGGTGCATCTGATAATTTATGATAACTCAAATGTTAGGAAGCTTAAATTTCTACATCTACTGATACGATACCGGTAATAAAAGCAGTATCTGTACTGTTATTTACATGTCCTAGAGACATGACAAGAAAATACTTTCTTAAAAATATTGTACTATGGAGTTAAGATTTGGTATTATGTGTGGCTTGGTGGCTTCGAAAATGTATTTTATCTAAGAACAATTGGGCTCCAAATATATTGAAGCCTGGTCTTCATCCGATGGAAGTTTATTCTTCCATTTAGTTCGTTATATTCGTTAGATACAGTCTACAATGTGCTCCTTCTTCAAGCGAAACACTTATTTCAACCAAACATAATAACTTGATAAACTGAAAGTGAACATAACAGAAAAATAGTCAGAGTCAGCAAATCGATGGGGCGCTGTTTTGCATCATGGCAAAACAAAGCATTGACTATGTGAGAAAACTGCTACCGTTTTATCGGAATTGTCCACCGTAATCTTCATTTTTTATAGATCTTGCTCCATCAGACTGCTACTTGCTCTTATCATTAAAAAATGTCCTCAGTGATAAATGGTTCCAATCTAAAAACAAAAGCAAAAAGCCTCACCCCGAATGATATTTTGAAAATAAGCTGCAAGGAAAGCAATAAGAACAGAAGGAATAATGAGATTCCCTGAGAAATACAAGATTATGATAGAACAAAACATTTCATATAGAACGTAATAAATTAATTTTTAACAATAATTATTATGTATTTATAAAGAGTCAAAATATTGGTTTGTTGGTGTTTATTTGCCCAAACCAATGCTGTTCCATAGATATGGTTAAATAGAGATTATACACTAAGTCTTAAACTACTAGTCTTTGGAAAAGCAGAAGATAGAAACAACTAAAAAATGACAGTAATACGAAAAACTAAAATAAAATGGGAAAAAACAATAATTTTTTAATCTAAAAAGATTTGAATGTGGTTATTAATAAATACTTAAATTAATTTAATTAAATGTTAAATATTTAAATTAACAGTGCATATTGAACATGTAGAACAGTGTTCGCCAAATAAAGGGTGTCTATATATAAAACGTAAATAATCAATGTAGTGACTACTATCCTCCCTTAAAAAAAATTGAAAGAAATTTATGGGAACTCTTATATTTCTAAAGCAAATTCAAACCATTTTTTGTCGGAAAATATGCATTATACGATCAATGTGACTTATTTAAATGTATAATGTTTTTTTCTAGTTTCTTGTTTGAAATGCTTTGAAGCAGTTATTTGAAGTAGAACTTCAATCAATATCAGAAATTTCATTCATCATATCATGAAATTTTTAGGAATGCATCGAATTTATTCCTAGTTCCCTTTCCATTCTTATTACTTATTTTGATCCTTTTTTTAAACGAGATTTCATAGTAATTGACAACTACTACACGAAAATTTTCAACCGATAGAATTTTTTACATACACTTTTTTTACTGAAACACCTTTAAATTATTCAAAGACTGGATATAAAATTGCTTCAAGTAAGAGAAAATGAAAAGAATCGAATACTGTAATGAACTGTCAACATGTAAGGATGTCGGACTCTTTCTTCGCTACAATGTCTTGTCAAACTCTTTTCTTTATTAAAGTCTTTTTGTAAATTCTGTACTTCCATGCTTTGACCGATTCACTCGATCACAGACATTCTTTTCTTAGGTATTTATTCGCTATTCGAATGTAGAATTGTCAATTTCGACAGTCCACATTGGATGTCTGTTTTCAATTCTTTTCCAGCAGAGGATTCTTTTGACATCCATTGCAAAAAGGAACGGATTTTGGGGGAAAAAATAAGCCAGATTCTGCCACTTAGCCTTATTTCATACTGAATGTATCTATTGAATATATTTTTTAAATATATCTACAACTTCAAAGTAATAATCTAAAGAGTATGATGAAAATTTGTGCGGTTTGTACAACATTGATTAATTTGTAAAACGTTTAAAGAATTTTGTACATATTATAATATTCGGTTTTATTTTAAAATATTATAGTCATTGCGATAGCGCACTGTTTATTCTATGAAAACCACCATTTTGTGCATGCGTTCAAAGACATTTATGTCATCAAAAAAAGGAACCAGAAGAAAGATAAAAGAAGGAAGTTTTTAAAATTGGCAATAGAATGAACCATGATTTTTCATGGAATTAGGTAACGCAATAACCACTCATATTTCTGCGTAACCTCACCTAAAGAAGTAAAGTTATCAAAAAGAGTTGCCTGTAGAAATTACTAGAATTCATTCTATTACACCATTCATTTCCTTTTTCAAACACCAAAACCAATTTATTTTGGGATGAAGATCGTAATTTTGAGATACGGCCGGATGACACACGAGCTGGCATCCCTGCCTTCTCCACACCACACCAAGCCGCGCCATGTCAGCGGTAGGACGTTTGGCCCTGACCCATATTCCCATTTTCTACCCTATTTCACGCAGGGAGGAAAACTGAGCAAAATTATTGGTTCCCACCATCGCCTACTCTGTGACGAAATTGTGACGTCATTATAAACGAACTTCGAAATAGATTTAGTTCATATAGCTGGTACTGATTGTCCCTCTAGTGTGGTGTGGTGTGGAGAGGAGAGTGCCAGTTCAGGTGTTGTCCACGTCATCTGACCGTGGTTCAAAATTACGAAGTCAGTTCCAAAATAGCCCTCGTGTTGGTTTAAACGGGACTTTAATATAACTAAACTAAACTAAACTGGTACTGATTTTATATCGTAATTTTTAATTAAATAATAATTGTATTTTTAAATGGTTTTTTTTCTTGTTATAAATAATTAGTACGTACAGTTGGTTAAAATCGACCAAGCCATTTAGAAAAAATGGGATAGAGATGGATGGATACGATTTTGATTTAAATTAAGATAACATTTTGTAAATTTGGGACATAATAAAATGATTCCTTACTTAAATAACAGGAAATTATTTTAAACATCATTAATTGGAAAACACCAATGTATGCGTAACTAAAATGTATAAGAATATCACAAAGAATTAAATCTCAGTCATTCAGTTTCAGCTATCGAATTATAAGAGGCATCAAATCCAAGCTGCGACGAAAATCTGAGCTTTAGAAAACATGACGTCACTCTTTCTTCACAGAGTGGGCAGCGGTTGGAACCAATATTACAGCTGGATTTTCCTTCATACATGAAATAGGGTCGGGAACGGGAATATACGATTTTAAAGGATTTAAAATGCAACCTATCCTTTTGCACGGTGGCTCTTCGATAGAATCGGGTCTCGAATTTGAAACCATACGGCTCATAAATTGAGACTTTTTCAGGCTACCGCGACTAATAAATTTTGTACACTTCTAAAATAGAACAGAATATGGAATATCATTTTTTTTCAAAATGTAAAGGTTAATTATATATTGAATAAGAAATTAATAGAAACTTTGCAGCTCTTTTCTGAAATTAAGAAATATTTTAATATCATCTTAAAATCCAAATGTTTACTTTTTTAATAGTATCAAATAATTTAAATTCATAAGCTTTCTAATTTTTATACTGAAACTTTACTATTGAAAACTTTATCACAATTAAGAATTCTTAATGTTTAAATAAAAGACAAAAATTTTATTTCAAATTATGACTTTCTCTCCTTGTAGATCTTATGAACATATGATTTGATATTTCAACTTTTTATGAAATATTTTAAATATTAGCTTTTTATCCAGTTTAAAATATTATTTTTTAATAATGAATGTACATAAAAAATCAAAAAGACTTTCAAGAATAGCATGCGAATTTTGACAAAAATAATGAATGAAATATTTGTCAACTAAGATACAAAAGTGCTAATTGTATTTGTAAATTGAGTAGTTTTCGAACAAAACTATTCTTTTTACAAACTTTGCTATTCCATATAAGATACGTTTTGATATAACTACAAAAAATTATTCTTCTTCATTATTTCACTGAGTTATTCTCAGCATCTCCTAATATGTCTCGATAATTAGAGAAATATTATTTATTTCATTGTCTTTCGCTTATAAAATAGTTAGATAATACATGCTGTTTGTAATTTAGTTACCCAGAGTGTACATTTAAAATTTTTGCCAAAAAATTAAATTTGATTTGTCATTAATTTATTATTATCTAATTCTTCTTTCGAAAAACTAAGTTTTTAGTTTTAAATATTTTTCAGATACCCCTACTATACCATTCAGTTATCTAGAATAATTATCCAATGCTTCGCGACTGAAATTGTTCCTAGGAATTTTTATGAAAAATTTTCTTGTGATCATCGGTGGAAAAAAAATGTACAGGCTATTCTTAATGGATTCTAGATCACTATTACTAAACTAAAGTAATAAATTAGCAATTATATTAAAAATAAATCGAAGATCCTGTAAATATGAGAATTATATCCTTTTCGGTATTAAGTCGAGATGTGGATATTCCATAAGAGAATTCCATTTTGACACCATATACTGTTGGTAATCTATAAAACGCAACACGTACTTTCATAGGCTAACAACATATCATGTTTTGTAGTTCTTATAACGCTTTAACATTATTATTGCATTTTATTTAATGGTTTGGAATCTCTTTTCGTAGCTAACAGCAATGTTTTTGTTGCTTGTATTGCATATTTTCATAAAAATTCGTAGAGTAATTCCTCACTTCCCATTGTACAACGTGTTGAGCTTTTTTTTTTTTTTTTGGATATCCATCTAATGACAATGATTTATAAATGCAAATCATCTAAATTATCTTTTGAGTCATACCTATATTCCGAAATGTTGTAGAGAACATTCTGAGATTTTATTTGTTAAATTTTAATTTTTGTCTTACAGTAAATTAAATATAACCCACATTTTAAAACAATAACAATCAATTCTCCCCAATTCAATTATTAAGTAATCCCCATCAGCACTTAATGCTATTGAAATAAACGTTCTTCATTATCGGTCATTGCACTCATTAAGTTCTTAGTGCTTTCTGAAGCTATTGTTTTTTTGCTTGCTCACCTCTAAAAACTAATATTCGGGGTTTTTCAACCCTGGCAAATACGCTTTACACACCAGCTGACATAAAACACACCCAACACGTCCTTGTTATTAAGTTTAGGGAAACAAATACCATCATTAGAACCAATAAGTGGATATAGAACATGCAGTAAACAGCACTAAACTGGAATTTGTCTTCGTTTATCCGATCTCGCAGTCCCTCGTGTCAATCCACCGAAGCTTCGTCGTAGAAAATAAGGAAGGCCCTTCCAATCAGGGAATTCCTATAGAGTTTGGTGCGGCAGATGTCTTCCTATTTGGGAGAAAGGTTTGCCATTAGCAGCTTCATTGGTCCCGTTGTTTCCTTTTTATTCTTTTCTAGCTTAGTATTTTTTTTTTCTCCAGAAGCCATCAGCAAGTAACTAAGATGCCGTATAATTCCAAATTCCTCCAGCCCAGATTCTTCGTTTTTCCCAATAATTGGGAAAGAATTCATTCCAATATTGCACGCAGCGGAAAATGACAAATGATTCATGGGAATGCCTAGCGTTAACCAAAATAAATAATGAAGGATGCACTTTTTTATTATTATAAAAAAAGTATGTTTCTGATGATGTTAAATCTTATAACTTTTATAGAAAAAGTTATATGAAACATATATAAAATTAAATAAGCTTTAATAATTTTGACAGGCATTTCATTTAATAAGCCTCGATGCAATTTCTTTAATTAACATAAAAATACTGTATAATTTTTTAAAAATTTATTTGCGTCTCATGGAAATCTATTTGCTTAACATTGTATGTTATTATCTACAATATGTCTCTACTATGTAATGCTTAAATATTATTTATTTTTTTTTTAAATTTTTAATTGCTAGGCTATTTATAGAGCTTTCTGAGTCTTACAGTTGTACAAGAAAGAATATTAAAACAAAATGTAAGACAGAAAATTAAATTGCTTAACGTATCCGTCTGGAATAAAAATATGAATTTGAATTAAATTTTACATTTTTATTATTTATTTGTAGTTTTAAAAAAATATGTACTATTTTTTGTTTTCAGGGATATATTTATTTTGTCTCAATATCATTTAGCAGGCACGCTACAACAAACCATTGACATAAGTGATGTTTTTATAAGCATTTAAAAGCTTTCAATGCATTTTCTAAAAGGAAAAATGTTTTATAATTATAGTGTGCAATTATCATCACATCTCAAAAATAATCAAGATATCTTAGTGAAACTTATAGCCACCACACATTATACTAAGCAGAAAATGATGAACTATGTATTTGATGTTAAATGCTTTAGAAATGGATTTATGAATATGTAATGTAAATATTAAAGTTCAAAATTTCATAGATAATTTCATATGCTACACAGAAACATTTATTTTTGAAAATAACCCTTCGATAAAATCAATTACGCTGTAAGAAATATTACACATGTAATGTTGCAAAGAAAAATGAAAACCAGTAACACGTTGTTCTCTAGAATAAACCCTCTTTTGCTTATAAATGCTAAACTTTTCATTAAAATATTAATTTTTTTCCCAATTTATTCATATGTTTAAATAATTTCACTTTTATTCATCATTTTAACTTTATATTAATTAAAGAATATCATATAAAAATTAAAATATTTATTTTCTTCAAAATTCTCTCCAAAGAAAGTGGGGCCTGAAATGAAATCAATTTTTAAGAATTTGTAAATTTCAAAATAAATTGTAGTATTGATCCGTAACTAATCATTATTTCCAAGTAATATTGTTGTCGAAAGAAGCCAAAAAGTTTTGTTAAATTTCTTCATAATTCCTGCATCAAACTTAGATTTTGATTACTATAAAACATTGTTCCAAACTAAATAATATAATTCGGGAATTTCCTTAAGAGATACATAACATTTTATAAATATATAAACATAATTTTTAACGGTGAAAGGAATTTAAAATAGTCATAGATTCTAACTGTACAACTTCTCTCAATTGAAGCTATAGATCTCTCAGTATATGACTGCTAATAATGAAGGATAATATGATTTATGTTTTGGTGCTATAAGTCCAGATTCTTTAATCTAGAGCTCACTTCTAACAATGAATGAAAATATGAGTTGTTCGTGGATAGAATCAGTGTTTGTGTTGGTGCTCTACAGTTCAGATTATTTAATCCAGAGCTACCATATTTACTACAAATAAGTTTCGAGGGTAAGGTTTTACCATCTCGAAGGTTGGTGTTTTTTTTTACAGATTTAATTTGAAGGAAGTTTTTATGGAAAAATTGAAAATCTTGAATTTTTTCAATGAAATTTCCTGTGATATCACTACGACAAAAACTTTTATATCGTATTTTGTTTTAGTTTTTAAAGATATTTTTGAGTAATTGTCAATAATATTTTTTTAGAAAGTAAGCCTGAGCTTTAAATTTATTCATGAATTATTTTATTATGCAACCAATTCATCACCTAAAGTCACCAGCATTGAATAGTGTACCAAAACTAACAACCCAAAGTTTTAATTTGCTTCTATTCATGCAATAAAGTTTTGGCAGTCCTGTTAAAGGATGTTTGGCAGTTATTAGTTTATATTTAGTAAAAATAGAGCTTATATAATACAAAAACGTGTTTTCATTGTTTAATTATTTCATTGTTAAAATAATAATCTGGCTGTCACATTTAGAAAATTTGAGCATTGATCATTACATCGTCTGATTTTTGCCCCATTTGATTTCTTTTTACGGGAATATTTGAAATCAAAGATCTGTAATAACAAACCCACAAACACACATGCTCTGTAACAGGAAGTTCAAAGAAATATCAACGAAATTCAGGTAGATTTATGCAAAAGGGTCATGGAAAATTTTGACAAGCGTATGTGCTTGTAGAACCATGGTAGCCATTTGCCCTATGTATTATTTTATACATAACCTTATTCTGAATACGATTTAGTAAAAGTATACTAATTTAAAGAAAAGTAAAACTGTGTTTTCTATTTAATTCAAATATTGCGTAAATAAATAATTGCGTTTCTATTTAATTTAAATATTGCGTATAATATTGCGTAAATGCGTTGTTTTATCATGTTTTATTTCTATTAATCTTAAACTATCAGCTGTAAATGGTTTTTAATTGGTTTGTCAACACCTAGAGTAGCAAATTCAAATATTCTATTAATTTTTGGACATATATTTCTTTCAAATGAATAATTTTCAATTTGCTCAGTTTTGTTCAATGATAATGGCTAAATACAAATTCCATCTTCTTCTTCCATTGAAAACATCAAAGATATTATTCAAACCTATTTGGAGAAAATATTTGATATAAAGTCATGTAGACAGAGCAAATAATGCCAAGCTTAACGTCTCTTCCATCAAATGATAGATCCTAGTATTGCTAATCTGCTTTATCAAGATCTTAGTGGAGCCTCCTTCTTTGTTGAAAAAGGCGTCATGAGTCCCAACTCAGAAACTTCGTTTTAATCCCTTGAGGAGTCGGAAGTATTGACTGATTTTCAGAAGGATCCAAGAATACGTGTTTGTTTAGTATTAAGGACAATTCTTATGTCCTGAATTCTTGACTTGCCCTTGTGTTCATCAATTCATTCGACAAGTACAACGAAGCATCTGATGAATAAAAGAAAGGTGTCAAAAAGGCGATCAATTGTTTTTGTTTGTGAAGTATAAGAATTTTTTGCTTTTTTTTTAAAAATCGAAGCATTATTTTTGGAGTAATATTTATTTAAATTTTCTTTCCAAGTGACAAAAGATAGTCATTTGGCGACTATTTAAGGTAAGTAATTATGTTTAAAATTCGATTTTTGTCAAAAATTGCAATATTTTTATTAATTTTTTAATCTGTATAAAATCTTTTCATTGTTCGTTCTTTGAAAAATTCCATTCCTTTTTCTTTGGTGGGCCATTTTAATTGCGTTTTTTCTTTTCAAAAATACTAACGAAATTAATGAAATTTCTTCACGAAAATTCTTATAAATTAATATTTATTTCCAGATTTATGGAATCAAACTAAATATTTGCATATTCATCGAATAAAAATTCAGAGGTTTCAGTTCATTATAACATCAAAATTCATGTTGTTTCAGCTACATATTCAGATTTGACATTATAATTAACCAAATTGAGTTGTAGTTGATGAACAAGCAGTTTCTTCATTTCAAAATATTTGACATATATTTACACTTTCAACAAGGCAGAAAATTTTTTAATGACATGCTGTTTATTAATCGTAAAACATTTATAGATTGACTAGTTATTACCCGCGACTGAGTTCACGTGGAAATTTTGATGTATATGTATAAAATCTATCAAATAATGACAAATAAAAAAATTAAACCTAACCTAAAAATGATACATTTAAAAGTATAAGCATATACGAAAAATATATAACATAAATACAGTTTAATAGCAAAAACACACAATTAACGTAAAAACAATTTTTTTTACATTGGATATCTAAAATAAAATAAAACAGCAAATCAAGTCCGTATTTCTTTAAAATCAGGTCAAATAAATGTTATTTATTGATCGAGATTGAGATAGCTACAGCAGTATTATAAACATGATTTTTGAATTTTTAATTTAAATGAAAACACAGTTGTCATCACGTGCAAACACAGTTGATGTCGCGACAATCATGCTCGAACTTTCAACGCCAATTGGCGTAACGCACATGTCTGATTTTCCTACGCCAGTTGGGATAACGCAATGCCGATTAGAAATATTTTATTTGCTTTATTCTGTTTTCTTTTAATTTAAAAGTACTTCAGAAGGAATCCAAAAGATAGCGTAATTAAGAACATTTGATTTTAAATACATCAAACACAAAGAAAACTAATAGAATCGTTTGAAATAATTGGTCGAAATTCTTCTAAGCCTAATCTCAACTCTGTTGGGAAAAAATCTGTAGCCCTACTTATCTTTGGCGGAATTTGACCTCAGCTTTTTGGCGCGAAAGTTAGCTTTTAATTAATAAAAATTAACCACTCAATTAACCAGAATGAAAAAAAGCCTGAATTCAGGAATTAGCTAATACGTTTCTATAGTTTTTTATCTAAATTTTTAACAACTTATTTCATAAACTTTTGAGAAAAAACGGTTTTGCTTTTTTTTTCTTTATAAATTTTTTTCAAAAATGTTATTTTTAAATTTTGAGAAATTTTAATCATTTACAAATTTTTATTTTATGTGTTTTTAATCTATCTTATGAATTTTTTTTAAATATTATAATTTCATAAGATTTTTTAAAAATTTATTCTGAAATTATCATGTTTAACTTTAGTTTTACAATTATAAAGAATATATTGATGCTTGCTTATATAACATTATCGTTGGCTATATTGTAATTAAAAAATTTATAAGATGAAATAATCCCTCAATAACTCAAGAGTACTATGTTGTTATCTTTTGTTTTGAAATAAAAACTAAATGCAGTGAGAAAAGCCATCATGTTAAGGACCCATTATTTATTCCTGAACAAAATATAGGCTTATTCAGAGCTAGAAGGTATAGTTTAAAATATTTAATCATTTAGAAAAGAAATTTTTGAAGAAAGTTGTTATTTGAATTTAGTAACTATAGATAGATACTTGTGACTGGTTCCGAATCCTCATTGGTGCTTAATATTTAAAAATATTTTTTCAATATCTTCACGCTACTGCACGATATTCAAAACATATGAAATGTCAGGATATATAATACAATATAATGTGTTAATAAGAATAAGACGAATTAATGGAGTCTTTTCAGAAACTTTGTAAATGGAGGATGTCATTTGTAATAAAAAGAAGATTACCACTTTTAGAGGTAAAATCTAGGCGTCCTCTCACCGTCGTTTCATTTTTTTGAGTTATTAAACGAACAAATCTAAAATAAGAGCAGTTGGAAGGTAGAAAAGAAAAGACTCTTCAATACCAAGGTCAATTCCACATGATAGATTGTCAGGTACTGTATGTAGCCTACGACGGAAAAAACCCCTTGATTATACAATTTCAGTAGCGTTGATTCTTTCAGCAGTGAAATAATCACTATGGAATGCATTTTTAAAAAAAAGAATTTAACTTGCTATTGACTGAAAAACATTCATTGAAACAATGTGCAATAAACTTTTGAGGATGCAAATTTAAAAGTATACTTGTTAAGAAATTCAAGGGATGTTTCAATGAAAGGTACGAAATGACTTTATGGGCTTAAACGAAGACTTTCTTCAAAGTATGTACCATAGACCTGAGCACCAAGATCCCATTAATTAACGAAGGATTCATTTTCTCCAAAATTTCTGCCTGACAAGACGCAGTCTTTCACAGCTTCTTTGAGTTCGCCATCCAAGGTCTGCAACTTGTTGAATTTCTCGAGCATAAAAGAACCGTCAACTCATATATGAAACACTCCGAAGATTACGTAGTCCATCAAGAACAAAAGACTAGGGCTACTCACAGAGGGTGTCGTTAACGCCATGATAACGCACGTTCACACGTCTCCAGGATCACACACACTGGCCAAGTTCAAGTTAAAGCTGCTCGATCACCCATCCACCCTACAGCACAGAAATGTCGCTCTGCGATTCTTCATGATTGGTCCCTTTGGGCAACATTTGATAGGGAAGCGCTTCAACTCGGACGGCGAAGTGAAAGACGCTGTGAAGGACTGGGTCTCGTCACGGGCCTAATAATTCTGGGAACAAAGGATCCTTCGGCTTGTTATTGAATGGAATCGTTGTGTTCAGTATGTTTTGTACTAGTATACTTTGTTGCCAGTATACTTTGAATAAAGTCTTCGTTTATTCCCATAGAATCGTTTCGTTCTTTTTTTTTATTTAAATACCCTTCGTAATTTTGAAAGATTATCATCGATAAATCATTGTGATTACCCATCTATCAACATCTGAACCTACTTTCATGTACGATAAAACTTTCTATTTGGCACATATCTTGATTTCTTTTACTCATGCTTTCCTTTAAATAGATAAAGTTTCTTGTGACCCAGCGAACCCTCACAGAAGCATTTCTAATATTATTTTGCAGATCAAATAAAAAGTAAATTTTTGAATCGAATTCGCTTGAAGAAACTTTTTATAAACTTATTAAAAGTTCGTTAAGTGATTTGCTTACATTTAATTGTAAACATTCAACAATAATTTATAAGAACGCTTTTTATACCATGTTTATTAGCATCTTATGAATAGGAATTTTTTGACAAGTGTTCCTAATTCTCATTTATCGTTGCACTGCTGAAAAATATCTAGTTATTTTATCAAAAATTCATCACAATAAGATATAGTTATTCTTGTTAAATAAAGTAAAAGACAATCATTTGAATTTTTATTCATGCTTGCCCCTTTAAAAATGTGTGCGGCATTCATATAAGACATTCATATCCAGATTTATATTAGAGAATCCTCCAAATAAGACAGCAGTCGATGTTTTTCCTTTAAAATCAAATGCTGAGTCTAGATATCAGTTAAGTTATCAGACAACAAAAAAACCTTGAAACGAATTTAAAAGTTCTTATATTTTGCCAGTCCAAAATTTGTCAGCATTTCTCGATTATATTTCAGATAAGAAATATTGTATCATTTTCCTTATTAAAATAACCTGTAGTTTTTATAAGATCAATTTTTATTTTTCAATTCCTGAGATGTGCTTCAAGGTTCAATGCAATCCTCATTAAATTCGACAATGAAGTATCATAATTTTTTGAGAAGATCAGATTGTGTATTTATCCCGAAGAAGGATTTAAAGATAGTTTAAAAAATAGAATTGCTTACATATCTTCTCAGACTTATGATTTAATTTCAATTATTGAAATTTATTTTTATCAACTGGGTATCCCGCGATTTTCGTGGATTCGCAATCCTTTTATATTGCATTCTGCGTTTTTGTCGGTTTAGTGTGTTTATTTTTAGGATTACAGATTTTTATTATATCATATATTATTATCATGTAACATATAGTATTAGTTCTCCTAGTTTGAAAAATATTTGAACTTATTTACAAACATTGTATCTAAACGATGATTTTAAAAAATTACGTATTCAAAGTGTTAAATAATTTTCAGGTTTTTGCTTGTATTACAAATAAAGTTTAACAAAAATCATATTGACAATAAAATGTTTTTTCTTAACATTTTCCCCTTACAAAAATTATCCATTTAACGCCTTTTTATTTAATCTCTTAACAAATGAAAAATGCTACTTTAGAAGATAAATAGTCACTTTAATTTATCTAAAGATTTAAAGTTTATTAGATACTGAGAAATATACAATATATTTCCATTCCAGTTGTGTGTTTCCATTTCCAGAATTAGTTATTACTATGACATAATTATAGGTTTAAATAGCATAAATTATATGATTCAATGTATGAAAACCTTATTATATGTGAAGAGATTCATTTCCCGTTATCTGGGCGTCCAAGGCTCGAGTCCTGTTTCGGGCAGGGTTGTTGTTCGGTGTTTTATCTGCGAGTCCTGTGATTGGGACACAGTGAAAAAGGGGTTGTGGAAGCGAATGTAAACTCATGAGGTAGCTAAGTCGTACTTTTGGCCCTATTTGGGGCTGCTGTAAAACAAGGAACACTCATTTAGGGTTAAATCATCGACAGCTCTCTGTCAACGGGCTTGTAAAGTGCCATAAGTAACAACAACAAGAGATTCTTGCAAATATTTCTGGTAATAAAATTGCAATGTTTTTATAAAGTTAAAAAATTCTTATTTTTTTCTAAGATGATAATTTAGCGTTTTTTTATATTAGAGAAAAGATTAGATCGTTTTTGACATTTCTCTTTCCAGATGAATAGTTTTTTTTTCTTTATTTTGAACTCCAGAAATACATTTACTAGTCATGATGGCACATGCTGCTTTCACAAGTTCGTAGAGTTTGCACATTGTAAAAGCAATGTTGTTGGGTACATATATAGATACATTTTTCAACTACTTAGAATATATTAAGCACTTCCATTGTTTTTTTTATTTGGGAATCTTATTAGTATTTACTATGTATTGATTTCGAAAAATAAATAACTATTTTTAAAGATTTACAGTGTTTTCGTTCACTCTTCATTTTCTAAGAAAAAAATTTCTGTTTCCGAAATAGAATTTAATTTTGATTCAATTGTAAGTTGAGTGAAAATTCAAAATGTTTATGAACTGCTCTCTAAAATTGTACCAAATTATAGGGAATGGTAATTTTAAATTGAGAGTTAAAAGACGTAATTAGTCGAAGAACAAGCAGGTGGTTATTACCTGGTTTATAAAAGTGTTTTGAAGAACAAAATGATATCATCCTAATTCGAGTCATTTGAAGATAATGTTAAAAGGTTCCATCCTATCCCAAGAATGAAGAACAAACCTTTCTTTTTAGACCTCCATAGAGAGTGATATGTTAAAAAGCTGAAAGATTATCTCTATTATGATCTATCCCTTGTGCGTGAAGCCCGCAATAGAAGGTGTGATGGAACAGAATTATCCTTGATCGAATAATTCGCATAATGCAGAAAGAGGAAATGAACCAATCATGAAATGATTATTATTCAACCAAAGAAACTGAAAACCTGTTTTCAATTTTTCCAACCAAAAAATTGAACGATGAAAGGAGACCCATTTCTCCTTTCTGCCTCAGAATAAATAAAGGGAGTGAGAAATTAAGCTTCAGGCATCTTGAAATAAAATTTACATCTATTTTCCTTTGTTATTAATAAACTATTCGGCATTATATTCTATAGTAATAGTTCACAGATAGGTGATATACTTCACAGATCAGTTACCTTACAGAATTTAACAAAAACGTTAATGGTACAAATCGCCGAAACATATCTTGATTACAAAAGATAACCATGACACATAAGTATAATCTGGCTAATGTATCATGCATTCAAATGTAAACGAAACGAAACTTGCTTCTACAAAAGTTTTAGCAGAAAAAAATAATGTATAAGTGGTAATTTACGTACGGAAATATACCTCATTTCAAAATTTATAGAGAAAATATCCGTTTTACAGTTAACACGTTGACTGCCAACTACGAGATAACTGGTAGATTGCGTTCTTTTCTAGGACTAAACCATCTATGCCATCAGATGACACCTTCTCTACTACAGTTAAAAGATATCAAAGAATGGGTAATCTTTTTAGATAGATAATCCTGATACCTGACGAGGATAGTGACACTGAACGTGTTAACTTTTTTAATTCTGATTGTTTTTTACAGTAAAATTTTTAATTCTGATTAATTGATAGCTTTAATCTAGCCGCCAAGTTTAGCCATTTCACGTAAGCTTATTTTCAGTAAAAGATAATCTATTGAATCAAGTTGCCTTTTAGTAAGGCATTAGTTTTGGTTATATAATGTTCTAGATTGGAGACCCAATTACATTGCAGAACCACAGTATAACCGTATAAAATGCATGCTAAATCCATTGGAGTTTAGTATTCTCCAGCTGATGTGATACTGGAGAGTGAAAAACCAGCTTCAGTATCATCCTCATCATCTGGACGTGGTTCGGAATTACAAGGTTCGTTCCAAAAAGCTCTATTGTTGCTTTAAAATTGGAGATTTACAGAAACAAACTTTTGTTTAAATGTGCGGTAATGATGCCAAAATTATTATTTCTACTTTACCACAACTTACCTAAAAGCTCATTCAATTAATATAATTTAATACCATTATAATGCATAAAAAAAGAATAAATTGTGCTTATTTTAATATTGCCTTTTTGACAATAGAATTACTTTTATTGAACTTAAAAATATCTGTAAAACTGCACTCTCAGTGCCAGCTGAAATAAAAATTCTTAACCACAAGTTAAGTAAATGAACCTGCTGAATAAATAAAATTTTCAAACGTGTAGAAAACGGAAAAAAAGTCCAGCAAAGTTTAGTCAGTGAATAGCATTAAGTTAGAACTTAACTATTCCCTTTTTTCAAAAACAATTCGAAGTCTAGTAATTCTGTTTAAAAAAATCTGTACATACCATAGCAATTATTTATTTTGGGTTATCTCTAGAAATTTCGCTAGGAAATCACGAACTCTGTACTAAGCGTGGTTTTTATACTTTTCTAATGTTATTTACAGGAATTCGAAATTAGAGGATTAAATATTAATTAACCTTCAAAATATACGCAGAGTTTGAAGATTGGACCTTTAATGTTTTTCTTTTCTTCTCAATTTTTATTGGGCGTTTTTGTTGTTTGTTTCTTTTAAACGCCTACGTTAATACGTGATTGTGACACTTTTCTTACCCTTTCAGCCATGATTATTAATGCAAAAAGGAGAAAATGTCGTTTGGAATTTTAAATGACTTAATGCATAAAAAAAAAGGTGAATACTTCCAAATGAATAGTGAATAACTGCCACACTGAATGCTTTTCTAAATTAAACGTTAAAGGTCATTTTGATCATTTTCTTCTAGCAATGTTCAGTGATTTATAAATAAAGTGTCTTTTATACAAAAAGCCCCAAGTAAAAACTGTGTATAAATGCTAAAATATTTAATAAAATTTTGGATTCTTTTGCGTATTTTGAAGAAAGGAGAGAAATGACTTAGTATAGCTTAAGAGAAATATTTTTAACTATGATATCTGTTGAGTGAAGCTATCATTTACTTTAGTTGCAGAGAATATTTTCTAAACCATGTTAAATCAAACTATTATTATTCAAAAAAAAGTTCAGGGAAAATGAATTTGTAAAGAAGAAAACTTTCTAAAACAAATAAAAAAGGAAGCAGAAATAAAACAAAGCAAGCTAAAAACAAAATAATACGAAACAAGCTAAATACGAAATAAAACAAATATGAAACGAGCAAAAAATTGCAATTCAACAAACTATTCCGACAAGGAAATAATTCGTAATTCAAACATTAAGGTGAAATGTGAATCATAAAATAAGAGAGTTGACACATTAATTTATCATCGGGGAACGAATTTAATGTGCTCTGATTAAGTAATTATAGCATTTTTTGTATACAGTACCAAACAATTTAAAACAATGCTATGGAAAAATTCTAAACAGAATATAGAAAAATACCAAATATTTACGTATTAGTTTAGTTGCTCTTTAAAATTGAAATTGGGGGGTTTAGATAATTCTGAATATTTAAAGCAAGATTAATCGCAAAATGCATTCATTATATTCAATTATGAATTGCATTCGAAAGTACAGGTTGAGTAGAATGTAACCATAAATTCATCCCACATTTTTATTTGTAGAGATTTGAAGAAAGACTTAAAACTCAATTTCGATTTACTACAAGGAATGTTCGAAGACACAAAACGTCCTGACAACGTAACCATTTACAAGTTTGCTATGACACTATGAGAGAACGTAGCGAGACATATTGGGATGCAATTGGAGTCTCCTGCGTAGATCGAAACAAGAGCGGAAACCCGTATTTGTGGGAGAGAGCCGGTACTCTTATAAAGAGCTATTTGTCCAATCCAATTGACGCTATTTGTTGAATTCCTCGAGCCCAGATTAACTACGATGTATATTGTGGGATATTCCGAAGAATATGCCGATTTATCAAGAAAAAAATGCCTTGGCTTCTCAGGAAGGGTGTGGTTCTGTTCTACGATAACACATCTACGCATCACCAGGGTCAAGCAAGCTTACTTGATCAATTTCAAGTGGGAGCAGTTTACCCTATAGCCTGGTATGTCACCCTGTGATTTTCATGGGTTTGTTCCCCTGGAAAAACGTCTGGAAAGAAAGTGCTTCAACTCCGAAGGCGAACTCAAAAACGTTGTCAAGGGCTAGATCCCCTCACGGCCGCAAGAATTCTGGCAACAAGAAATCCTTAGTGCCGTTGATCAATGGGATTGTTGTGCTCAGGCCTAAGCATAAAGTTTTTATTTATATCCACAATGCCATTTCGTTCTTTTTCTTTAACACCCTTTCTATCCTGATTGAGGCATAATGCAAAGGAAATTTAAATTTCATGGAGCTAAAGGAAAATATTGCTTTCACTCGATTGATGGAGTGAAGCTCATTTGAATTTTTTAAGTATAAAAAAAATGTATCTTAAGTGTTTTTTTCCTATTCTCTTCACCATTTCTGTATAAGTGGATAGTAACAAAATTGACAAGGACCGTAAGGTTAAATTAGATTGTTTTTTAATGTGGAATCAAAAACTAAATTTTAGTGAACCAATCAAAAACACAAAATTAAATCTTCGGTTTTTTTTTTCAACTAAGTAAAAAACGAGGCGAAAGTCCCTATTTTTCCCATTCAAAAAGAAAAAAATATATTTCAAAAGAATTACTTTAGTCGGCCATCGGCTAAAAAGAAACGCAAAGTCCCGAACTAAAATTTGAACTTCCAGGCTTCTCTCTGAAATACCCCCATCCGCATGATCAATCGCGTGTGTTAAGAAGGGGAAGCTTGAAGGATTCGTTTTCATTCATCTGAGGAAGAAATTAGCAAGGCTGACAGCTAATGAAGCGACAACCCTTTCCACCTCGTTTCTGATGAGGCCAAGAAAATCCTGGCCTCGTGGGTATAAACTTTCCTGCTAACTATTCTGTCACGATTCATTTCGTCTAGGTGAAAAAGTACAGGGAGCTAAATGTATCGAAAGTAATGGGTTCAATCGTAAGAATAATTTTATCGAGCTCGTTTTACCCTCGGTGTAAGTTGGGATTATTTTTGAATATCTAATGGCAGTTAGATGAAGAACTTTTTTTTCTATATTCATTTTTGAAGAAAATAAATAATTGTATAAATTTTAGTAAATAAAGTGTATAAGTGTATAATATATTTATATAATTCTTCATACACAATTATATACAGGGTGTCCCAGCAAGACCTGATAAACACTGCATAGCCAGATTTGTTGCTCAGAATACATAAAAAATGACCAGAGAGCTGTAAATCTACAACCCCTTAGTTTTCGAGAAAAACGCGTGGGTAAAAAAATAAGGTTTTATGGGCGTGTTGCCATCACATTGACGGAAGTTCAAATTTTTAAAAAATCAACTAATACTACAAATTAAATCTAAAGAAATGTAACTTTCAACACGTGACTGGATAAAATAAAATAAATATTAAATGTGATATTTTCTTTTAAAAAATGCCAGGAAAAGGATTCTATGATCTTTTCAAACATCTAAATCATTTATTCAATAAATCATCTTTATTTACGGTAAACCTGATTGTATTTATACAGGATACGCATTCAAATTGGGGCCCAAAGGCTAATTTGTAAATATTAGTAAAAGGCATACATATTGTTTATTTACCGTTAGCTTGATCTAAATGAGGTACATAATTACATTTTATGTAGATTGAGTCAAACAATGCATTGACAAATAATGAGTTTTTAATTTCTTCATACTATGCTCTGTAAACCATATTTTACAAAATATTTTTATTAATATTTTAAATAAAACTTCCTACATCAATCAGTCTTCTAAATCAATCATTAAAACTGACTGATTTATAAAAATAAAAGAATATTATTAGGAAAATATGTTCTTTTAGAGCTTTCCGTCCACCATCTTAAAGAAAAATCAATTTCAGGCCAATCGATTCCCTGGAACTACTTTAAGGCTAATAATCAAATGAATATGTGTGTGCATATATGAATGAATGCGCGCGTGTGTGTGTTAGGGTACTACACACCAAATCATATAATCTAGAGCTACCACACTAGGTATTTACATATTTACTTTGGAGGTTGAAAACGTATGGCATAATGGATTCATTTCTGAAATTTTAATTATTTAAAAAGCTAAAATTTGGAAAATTTCTGCGATAATTTTCTATAGCACAAGACTGTTTCTTAAATCCTCTTAAAAATGACTTTTTTCATTCATAACAATGTTTTAACCGATAAATTAAGTTTTCTATGTTTAATGATTTTTTTAAATATATTATTGCAACTATATTTTCCAACCCTTAATTTCTCACAAAATAAAAGTATAATTTAACCTGCAAGAGCACGTTAAGAATGTACTAGTTCTTTGCCGTCAGTTTGACAAAAACTGAAATGGAATTATTAAATTAACTGTTATTGCAAATTAAACCAAGGAAAGTTTGATGATCAGCACATGTTGAAATAAAAGCGTAATGTTGTGGAATAGATATAAGATGTGATATTTTCAACATAACTCCACAACAGCTTGCAAATCAGACAGATATAGAGTACAATGAACAAAGAATCGTAAGGCTTCCATAATAATACGAGTAACTTGACTATCGGAGTTATAAATTTAAAGATGTTTGGCTGATGTTATAAAGAGAGCAAGGCACGCAAGTATTTAATTGAAAATTTTGAACGCATTACTCATGGCGGACCAGCTGGTCACCAAAGGAGGCTAGTGCTATATAAGACGAATGAGATCGGAGTTTCTAGATCAGTTAAACGCAATTAAGTATCTTTTGGTAAAAAATAGAAAGTGCATGAAATTCTTCTTTTTCTTTCTTTATATTGTTAAAAGTAAGTAAATAAATTAGAAAACATTAATATTATGTTATAACTTGATAACGGAAAATGAGGGCAAATAGTTTATGCTTCAAAACATATTTGTATTACATTTTAGCTTACTACGTTAGTTTTTTTTTTTTCGTTATTACACTAAAGTATAAGTTCTTGCTAAGGAATCACTATTGGGAGTGAAACATCAGAAGCAGGAATACGCTACCTTGGTTTATTAGTTCACTGATTATTTAATTCATTATGGCTGAATTAACAGATGCATGCTGCTTACTTTTTCTTTTGCCAGCAGAATCACTTTTGAAAATTAAAAAAACCCAAAGCAGCTATGCGACATATTTGTCTATTGATGGGATGTGAGGTCAGTCAATTGTAATTTAAAGTCTGATAGAAATGTCATCCTCATTTCTACGAAAACTCTTTCAGGATAGTTCATTTAGTGTTGTAGTAAAATGTAAAAGAGACATGTCTTACTAAATAAACTGTATCAAATAAATATTAAAATGCGGTGAAAAAACTTAAATTTGAGCAGTGCATTTCTGATTCTATGGCATTACACTTTTGGACAGAAACATTAGAATCAGTAAAGCGTATGATTACTCTCTTTGTGAACTAGTTAGTTTTCTGATTATGTTTCAATTCTGATTATGTTTCAAGACAATTGCTTTTAATAGAGAAGATTTGAAATTTATTTCCCCGAAATAAGTTACATAATAATAATAATAATTTGTGCAATTTACATGCACTTCACTGCAGAAGTCGGATTAAGTAGAATCGTATCAGATGTCACATTCCCAAGTCCAAACTGAAATTTAAATAGGATTGTAGCTATAAGTCGGCCATTTTGTTTGTTTCGGATATATAAGTGTCAATAATTTAGCCCTTCATCAAATTAAACATCATAAATAATAATAATTTTTAACTCATAGAAAAATGATGATTATGCTGTATTTTGCGAATATTCCACTTTTAAAATGTTAAATCAAAAACTACGTCATATTAGAAATAGCTTGCTCCAATGTCTTTCAGCATTAGAATTTCTATGAAATGAGTTGATTCAAAATCACCTCAGTATTCAAACAAGCTGAAATCAAACTAGTTAAAGTCGAATGTAAAAAAAAAAAATATTGAGGCTTTTCTTGGGAGACAAAATATCAAAAAAATATTAAATTAATTCGCCATTATTTCTTTAAAAGGTCCGATATTATCATCAAACTCGTCGGTGCTATTATCATGTGCGAACATGATCCAGTTTTCGTTAGGGATTTTTGGATAATTGAAGGAACAAATAATTGAAGCTTAGAATCACGTAGACAATGAATAAAGCATAAATGGCTATGTTTATCAGCATCGTTTAATCGCATATTTTTTACCTGCTTTCATCAGAATTGCTTTATTATTACGTATGCTTCTGTGACAGCAGATGCGTTTTTAAAAGGTGAACTGAGACATCGTAGTTGTTATTTTCATGGAATATAATTGTTTTCGGGGGAAATTATAATTCTTTTTAATCTGTTCAAAAAACTTCACTCGTGTTTAATAACAGTTTTGATGAAAGTTTTTTCACTTTCCCACGGGGGAAATATCACTCCATGCATTCAAAAGTAGAAAACATGGAAGGTATTGACTCCTGTTCTAAGATAATTCCATTATGAAACTGTTTTATGGTATCACAAATTAAAAAATAGCTGTTTATTTTTACAGAAATATTGTTTTTATAAAAAACTACGTATAAATTAATATATTTAATACTTTATTGGTAAATATTTTATCATTTTGAAATATCACTTCATTCATTCAAAAATAGAAAACATTGAAGGAGTTGACTCCTGTTCTAAGATAATTCCATAATGAAACTGTTATCAGAAATTAGAAAATAGCGGTTTAAGAGTTATATAAAGAGAGGGGGTTAATAGAGACCAATAGAAAAGTCTCATGATTGTTTAAAACCTGTTTAAACTGATTAATGATTAAAATCATGACAAAAAATATTGTTTTCAAGTAATATCTTGAAATTTGCGATCATAGATTTCATTTTTACATTTTTTTTTTATTTTGTATTGTGCCAACAAAGAATCTTAGACAAACAATATTTGCACTAAACTTTTGCCAATTTTTGCCCTAAGACTCCACAAACTCGATCAATCAGTTACCTCCCCAATATTATATATGTAGGAAACGAAATAAAAACAACTAACAGGCGAAATATTCATGCCCCATATTTTGCGAACAATTTGGCTTTCTTTTCGTATACTGATCTATGAAAAATTCATTCCTATAAATTATTAAATGGTAGTAGCCTGTTCTTAGTCTATGTCAGTAATAATCTGTGTTCAATTCGACCTATACATAAAGTTTCTCATGTGTAATGTTTTCATAAAATATTAGCAAAGCCCATACTGCTATATAAATAAGCAATCAAACGGAATCATGTTTGATCAAAGTTCTCTGAAAGCTTATGTTGTGGCACAAAATTGCTTACATCGAAATGGGAAAAATAAAGAGAGGTAAATGTTTTACAGATTCCGTTTAGAATATCCGATGGCCAATTAAATAAAAATAAGAATAAATTACAAAATATTCTTCAATTGACAGAAGCAGAAGATTACGTAAAAATGTTTAGATATGTTAAAATGTGTTTATGAGATTAAATTATTTTCAATTTTTAATTTTAGTTAATTACTTTATTTGTATGGTGTTTGTTCTTTGTATTCTTCTTCATATGTATAAATGAATACTGAACATAGATGACGCAGTATGCTCCAATCCATAAATATGTTTGGAATGTTACGGGAACGCTCTTGAGATATTTTTTCTAAACATCTATATCCGGTGTTGATGTGAAACTGGGGCAAGCAGGCACTCCGCTCACTCTCCGTTAGTGGCAAAAAATATTATTTCGTGCGCTCTTTGTTAGAGGCAATTTCTATATTTCAAATATATTAAATATTTAAAATATATTTTGTTTTTCTTGTTCACTCTTGTTAGTGGCATTTTTCAATATTATATTATATGTTTTCCTTGTATATATGAGATCGTTGTCCATGTTTTGTATATATATGTATATTTGAGTGAGTGAGTGAGTGAGTGAGTGAGTGTGTGTGTGTGTGTGTGTGTGTGTGTGTGTGTGTGTGTGTGTGTGTGTGTGTGTGTGCGTGCGTGCGTGTGTGTGCGTGTGTGTGTGTGTGTGTGTGTGTGTGCGTGAAAATAAACAAAAAAAGTAAAGAATTTTTCCCTCGATTAAATACACACACCCTGAGCTACATACAAAATGTCAGTTCTTTTCTCTCATAAAAAGGAATTCTGTAATTCTAGTTATGACTAAAAATACATTTTTTAGATTATAAATACTTTATTTTGGATCTAAAGCAATTTATTTTATTCAAAGTTCGATTGCACAAATTATTAGAAATTTTTTTCGAAATTATCAAAACTTTTAAATATTTTTCAAATTTAGAAGCTAAAAATTTGTCTTTTCCTAAGATGAATTATTATTTTAGTTTGTCATTGTTTTGTTATAATATAATAATAAAAGTTTTATTATAATATTAGAAAAAAGAAATGAAAAAAATGGCAATCACTAGAAAGACATCGAATACAAAGCAATTGATTAATTTTTCCTCTAGTTCTTTAAGAAACAAGGATTTAAATGTTTTTACTAGCTTTTAAGTAAATTAATTTAAACTTTCATTTTTTTATTTTGTCATTTTTATAATTTTTAAAACATTTCAAAGTAATGGGATTGCAGTAAAGAAATGAATTCATTCAAAATTATAATCACTAAAATTTCGATAGAAAAACTTAAAACATCACACGAAAATGATAAATTTCGAACTGAAAGTAGGAAAATAATTTGATTGTTAATATTTTTACAATTTTAATTGATATTGTATAGTTTAAAACAAGTTATTGGGTTTAAAGTTTTGCATAATTTTTATAATAAGACCAAGTCATTAGTATAAAATCTATGCAACAATTTGAATCTAATAACTCCAGGGTAAGATTTTCGAATAACAGTGCAATTCCAGTCTAATAATGTAAAAGGTTGGCAAAAGTAAGTATTAAATATTTAATACATCGAACAACAGTAAAGACTCTTATCAATTCAAAAATGTATAAAAACATGGACATATTATCACTGATAACACAAATTTCAGAGGTCTTTAAATGACAAACGAAATTTGAAATTAAAAATATTCTCTATTTTAAAAAAATAAATTAGAATTATATATAGCATTTTAATACAATGTTAATAAGACTTTACAGTACATTAGAATTTTTTAATAATCCACAATTTCAAAGTTAAAATATACGAATTTGCTGAAAATTACATTTTAGAAACCTATTATACCATTACTTAGTGTGAGTGTGTGTGTTCAATTAGTTATTATTTACAGAAACCAAGATCAGCATTAATATTAATCAAGTAATTTTATCAATAGCTATTAAATATTTACTATTTATTAATAATAACCAATTAACACATCACTTGTAATATACATGAATTTCGATTGAATAACTATATAAATGGATTTTTGGTAATTAAATTCATTTTTTCACACTTTTCTTTTATTTTCAAAACTTGATTAAATCTTTCTATAAATTATTCAAACACTTTATGAGTTTTATTTCAGTTTAGTTTAATACCTTTTATATCTTCTCTTTATTTATTTTAGTATAAATTAAATTCGGAGACATTTCAGAGCTACACAAGAATTTCTTCAAATAAAATTGTCGTGAAACTGCCGAAAAGTTTAAGAAAGAAGTCTTTGAATAATGAGAAAAATAAATTTAAAATAACTTCTAAATTTATCGTTTGTCATTATTCAAAGAATTTCTTTGCTCGAAATTAAATTTTGAATGGTGGATTAAAAAGAAAACCTAAGATCGTAAATTATTTAAGTAAACTGCAGGGTGGAGCAGATAAATTGTTTTATTATTCGAAATAAAAAGATTTATCTTTCACCAACATTGTATCAAAAAAAGAAATAAAAATTCACAGTAGGGTCGGTTGAAAATAAATTTTATTGGAAGTAAATGTAATGGATTGTTATTGACTGCAGCAGTAAAAATCTGTCAGTTCATCTCACTGTATACTGCCACCAAAAGAAAAAAAAATTGGGAAATCAGAAAAGATTGAATTATGGGTCTTGAGCACAAATGTATTAAAATTTTCTACTATTTCGATAAATATTGGGTTGTTCGGAAAGTAATTTCGTTTTTTCCCGTCAGAGGACTTAATTACGTTTTTTCGAAACCAACTTCACACTTAAGCCGCATAACCATTATATGTCTTGAGAGCTGATATTGCAAGGCTTGTGTGTGAAAAAGTTCTATTAATTCTACGCAGTAGTTTTTGGTTGGTGCCCTTTTAAATATGGAGAGCAATAAGCAGCATTTTCGTCATATTTTACTTTTTTACTTCAGAAAAGGTAAAAATGCAGTTCAAGCCAGAAAGAAATTAACCGAAGTGTATGGAGAAGATGTGTTGACAATACACCAGTGTCAGAACTGGTTTGCAAAATTTTGATCCGGCAATTTTGATGTCGAAGATGCACCACGTTCTGGAAGGTCGGTTGAAGCTGATAAAGACAAGATAAAGGCATTAGTTGATGCAAACCGGCGAATAACAACATGTGAGATCGGTGAGATCTTAAAGTTATCGAATTCAACTGTTTATGGCCACCTGAAAGGCCTGGGATTAACCTCGAAGCTCGATATATGGGTTCCCCATGTTCTCACGGAGAGAAATTTGTGTCGTCGCGTTGATGTCTGTGATTCGCTCCTCAAACGTCACAAAAATGATTCATTTTCAAAGCGCATCATTACTGGGGACGAAAAATGCGTTGTATATAACAAGGTCAAGCGCAAATGATCATGGAGCTGAAAAGATGAACCGGCTCAAAACATTTCGAAAGTCAATATCATCAAAAAAAAGTGATGCTGTCTGTTTGGTGGGATTTTAAAGGAATCGGTTTTTTTACAGCTTTTACAGGATAACACAACAATTAATTCGAAGTCTACTGTCATCAGCTGGACAAACTGAACGATGCACTTCAACAGAAAATTCCAGAGTAAATCAACAGAAAAGGTGTAGTGTTCCACCAACATAATGCGAGACCTCTTACAAGTTTGGTCACTCACCAAACGCTTTTACTGCTTGAATGGGATACACTGCCACATCCACCATATTCTCCAGATCTGGCGGCTTCGGATTATTATTTGTTCCGGTCCCTGCAAAATTTTTTGGACGGTAAAACCTTTACCTCAAATGAAGATGCCAAAATTCACCTGGATCAGTTTTTTGCCAGCAAAGACCAAAAATTTTATGAGCGTGGAATCATGCTACTACCAGAAAGATGGCAAAGGGTGTTGGATCAGAATGGCTAATACATAATTTAATAAAATGCTTATTCATTATACGAAAATCGTCTTTCATTTTCACTAAAAAAAACGAAATGACTTTCCGAACAACCCAATAATACCATTTTGTCACGAATATATATTATTTTCGTGTAATACAATAGGAGTAAGTTTTAAAAATAAGAAAAAATGTTTTGATTATTAATTCTTAAAAGAAATAAGTATAAAACAGGTAAAAGAAAGTAGGTTAACAATCTATTAATCTTTATTAAACCATCTGCATAATTTAAACGAACACATTTGTTTATCCCTCATGTTAGTCTCAAAATAGCTGTCGTATAGCTTTTAATGGGATATTCCTCAAGTTGAAAAAAGCAATGACACTAACCTAGAGCACACGCATGTATATAATTTTACAGAAAAATAATCCAGATAAATAATAATTATATTCAGTGCATGCATACTATTATTCATACTGAATGCGTATTACAAAATTGTCCTTTCACTTGTCCTTTTTTAAATAATAGTATTTTATTTAATGTCTAAGTATTAAATCAAACTGGAAGAAATAAAAAAGCATATCTTATTTTTTTTAAATAAGTGTTGCCAACTGAAATTTAAAGAAAAATAAATTTAAAGTAACTAATGATCTCAACATATTTTTTTTTCAGTTCCTTAGGACTACCATTACCTAATACACTCTAATAGTAAGGTCTTTGAGAGAAAAGGGGAAAAGATGAATAGATTGCTCAAGCTAAAGAAAACGACCAATCCATCCCGGATATGCGGGTAATTTGCAAACAATCTAGCGAAAGCCCGCACAGAGACAAGACAAATAAGGCAGATACAGTGAGCATGTCTCCCATTTGTTGGTAATCCTTCTTTGATTGTCAACAGGCCATTTTCCTTATTTAGAGAAATCGGAGATGCTATTTACTATGATGTCCAAATTCTGGCATCTAGAAATGCATAAATATATCGAGGAGGAAATATTTCCTGCATTTATTGCTATAATAAGATAAAAATGTCATTAATTCGAACATGTAAAACTTTATATGTATCAGAGCCGTTATTTTTTTTACACAAAAATTATAAATGATGACCCAAAATTAACTCAAGATTTGAATTTGCCACCATTCATTCAGAAAGTGATGGCTACCCTATTAAATAACATTTGAGAGATTACAGTTTAAGATTAGTAAAAATGGTGTGCTCACAATAGAAGAACGATTTAACGCAATATTTAGGTTAAATAAAACAGTTTCTTCTTTTTAGACTTTTACTAAATAGTAAATTACACTGGGCAGCGTTATATATAGAATTAGACGTAAGGCAGCATGCGCTTTTTCGACATTTACCATTTTGCACAAATGCAGCCGAATTTCGAGGCTGTAGCATTGAATTTCCTCTTTCATTGCACACATACTTCTATACTTCTCGGCATATATATTTGTTTTCAAATAATCCCATAAAAAGAAATCCAAAAGTTTTAATCACAAATTCTATGGGGCTTATTCTCAAAATTTCAAACTATGGCCGTTATCTTGTTCTGTGTGTAACGCTCCATTTTCACCAACCCTAACTATCAGTTGCCAAATGCTTTTGTAATAGGATGCCCTATTCTATCTGCACATATGGCACCAAATTCAAATCTTGCATTAATTTTGGAAAGTTCTCTATTATCCCACATACATCGGATTCCGATTTACTATTATTGCTTGAAAATTAATAAAAAAAAGCAAAACTTCATTCTTAATTATAGCAAAATTTTATTTTTGACTCATTGAATAGATATTAGCTGCTTTTTGTGATCAATTATTATTCATTTACCATATTAATAGCAGTAATTTAATAATGTCGATCAACTTTGTTGAAATACATCTTATAACATAAATAAAAGTACTATTTTAAATTATACCTGCACATTAAGCAGGAAACATTCTTTTAGCATAACTACGAGTATTAAGTGGGAAATTTGACGGGCTAAAATAATGTAATGCTTCTAGAAAATTGCTGAAGTGATCAAGTTTTATATGTTATTACCTTTCGAATTTGGAGAAATGGTAGCGATCATTGATGACGTATCTAATGAATGAAGTGAATTTAAGAATTATGAAGTGAATTTGTGAATTATGAAGTGAATATATAATTTGAAGAGTGACGAAATGTCGTGACTTTTCAAATGAAATAAAATTTAGTAAAATCCGTGTAGCGAGTATTGCTGGGAGATTTCATTACAATTTTTCTCACAGAGTATTCTATTTTATTATGCATGCGGCATTTTGTAATTTTTTAAATTTTTGTAGAAAATGGAGATAAAAGAAGTTCCGCCCAGTATCAATGATGAGTTTAGAGATCATAATTCTTTAGATAAAATAAACTTTTACGAAATTAACCCAATGTTTTGATTTTAGAAAAAAATTGTCTTAAAAATTATTTTAAATTTACTTATAATCATTAGTCACTCTTTTATTTCTTTGTTTGTTTGTACAAAACTATGTATTAGACATTTTTAGTTTTTAAAATCAAGAGCATATCAAAAAAAATAACACTCTATTTATATTTATCTACATCCATCGCTATCTATTGACCACCTAATCAAATATATATCTTTACAGTAATTATCGAACTCGAATATTATTTTAAAATCTATTATGCAATAAAATAATAAATGAAATATACATATAACTTTTGAAATATACATATAATCCCTCATAGACACAAATAACTTACATCTGAAAGTTCTATCATTTTAAAAATATCTTTAATGACCATCTTTAGCTGAGTAGAGAGATTTTTATAGCGTTAGAGAAATTAAACTTGCAAGTTAACTAAAATTTCTAATAAATTATTCACTAAATTACCGGTCAAATGATTATGGCAACTCACGCTTATAATCTCTCTAGATCTCGTATAAACCATGATGACAGAGATAAACTACATTCATATTTTGAATTTCAAACTGTCAGGGATGATTTAAAAGGGATTAAATCCACTTTCTAACCGAAACTTTAATTAGTCCATCAAACTCTTATTGCTCTGAACCTAAAGTCAGATTGTATTATTTTATGAAAATATCCTTTATAGGGAAAATTGCACATATTCATTATTGATTGAGATATTAGCAGAATGAATTAAAATTATATTTAATGTTTAAAGCCATGTTATTAAATCATCATCTAATTAAATTAAAGTGATTAAATTTCATTTTATAAAGAGTAACAAATTTCCTTTAAGTGAAATTTAATTGTGTATTTTAACAGTAATATGAGAATCATTTTTTATGAAAAAAATGTGCATATAATAAAAGATTGTAAATGAGAATAATAAATAGATACAGAAATAAATTTAAAAAAACAAAAATTTGTAGTAAAATGTTTGATAAGAAAATATAAATTTATGAAACAATCCTTCAAATATCCATATTTAGAATTAGAATTTCACACATCATGCAGGGTTACCCAAAAATAATGAATATTTTTAAAGTATTTATTTATAAAGAATGACAATAAATACAGTCGTTTACGATATATCACTATATAGATGAGAATACAAAGTTTTATTTTGTGCATCGAAAATTATCTAATTTTATACGTGAAAGATATTGAATCAGAATTTTTTTTCTGACCACACATGAAGTAATTGGTTCCTGGTACCTGAATTCACTACGGAAACAATTCAAAATTATATATCTTGCAGAGTAGTGATAATAGGTGTCTTGTATGGTGTCTGGTAAATATACCCACATACATGACAGCATTTTGTAGATTTGAGTTTGAATACATTTACATTTCATGGTCCAAAATAATCAGTGTCTTTCTATTTGAATTTTTAACTCTTTTCTGCTTACCTCTTGTACCAACTGAAATTTTTTAAGTATTTAATTCATATTTCGTTGTGATGCGATTAAAAATGATTACAAAGAAATGGAAGTTGGAGTCGAGCAATGGAATGACTTTTTATTTGCTGCAACATGCAAAACAACTTTATTTTGCGACTTTGCTCTTCTCGCTTCAACAGGAAATATGTTGCTTTTACCTGGAGTATCCGATAAAATAAAACTTTAAGATTTTGTCATTCCATTAATATATTTATGTGCCTCTATTATCATTCATTATAACCCTATGTTTTAAATGTACACCATCATTTTAAATAATTCTGTACTTAAATTCACTAACAATCTAATTTTCTTGGAATATCAATCGCATATTAAAATCTAGAGAGTGATTCATAAGTAAGAAGCGACTTCAAATATCAATAATTTGCAGATGAATAATGGCAGGAAAATTTTCTTTTAATAATGTATAGCGACAGAAAAATCAATCTCAAAAAACTATTTATATTCTTGAGAAGATTGTAGTTCTTCAATTAAAACATATGTTCTAAGATGGAATATTAGAAAATTTCTGGAAGTCATTGATTCGATGATTATTTATGTACCGCTGTGGCTTGATGGTAAGGTCTCGGAACTGGAGAATTTCAGATTCGAGACGAAGAATCGCCATTTAAGCGGATCTGGAGCAAGTTAAATCCATCGGTACCAAACGTCCTCCCGCAGATAGGGTGTGCAAGTTTGCTAGGGTACCAGTTCAGATGACTTCCTCGTCATTTGATCGCGATTTAAAGTTACAGGTATTTCGTCCACATATAGCATTAGTGTTGTTTTAAACGGGTCGTTAATATATCTAAACCAAACAAAACTATGACTGTTTGATCACATGTAGCTATATCACTGAGACAGCTGAAGAAAAAAAGAAGGAAGCTTACAAATGAATAATGAATGGAATATGTCTCGTGAATTTTCCTTTTATGTCATAACATCAGAAAGTAATCCATGATAAGACAAACTTCATTCCTCTAAGGCTATTGATGCTCTTGAATGAATCATAGTACACCTAGCATTTGTAAACAGTTTAATCATCTACTATTTTATCCTACCTAACAGTATAAAACAAATGCAGAGCCATCTGGTAGTTTCAATAACCATTAATTTTTCGATTTATGTATTAAAAAAAGGATTCAGTTTTATTTCGGTACAAACGAGTCGTTTCTCTTTCTTTTGTTTACAAATAATTTGTATTTAAAGCTGCTAATCATACCTGAATTATTCTTTTAACCTTTTAGGCAAAGTTTTGAGATATTTCTGATTCGAACGAATAGATTTCATTTGTTGTTATAAGAAATAGCGTAATGTTATGAACCTGTAAACCTCTCTTTACAGCGATGGCACTCATAGGGCAAGAAAACATCATTGAAAATTCGTCAGTTATGAAAATTTGTAACTGATAATAAAAGAGCATATATACTACGAAACAAAAGCGGAAGTGAAAATCCTACCACAGGGCTGATAAGAAATTAATTTTTAATTTTAACACTGATATAACTACGCGTTCGAATAGTTAGACAGAATAATTAAATTACTTTGAATTTCATCATTGCAATACAAACATTGCTACAGATTGTGTAACATATTAAATTAAAATGAAAGGAAACATATACAGAAATGAGACTGGTGTGGTTAAAATGGAAAATATTGAAAATTTAATAGAGGTATAAATATTTTATAGTATAATATTTTCCGAAGATATAGATGAAAAACAGCAAACACTTGCTTAATCTTTAAATAAATTCTACTTTTCTATTTAAATTTTTTTATGATAATTATGGAAGTTAAAAACTTCCCAAAAGTGCTCGTATACCAATTTTCACCCAAATCTAACAAAAACTTTAAATTTTTATGAAAGAACCTCCAAACAGATATCCATGTTTATAAAACGAAAAATAGATAGCTTCAAATCATATTCTTTTGTTGGCGGATATATTCTATAAATATTTTTAAAGTGTTATTACGGACATTTCACAGAGAACCTAATACTTACTATGAAAATTTATAACGGTATGGAAAAGGATGATGTTATCATGAAAGCACATTTAAAATTTATAATTTAAAATTCCTAATTAAGAAAATCTTGTAATCAGCACCATTTTTCCATAATTGCATCAACAACTGTTGTTGTCTTTGAGTCAAAATTACATCCCTGATCACCTCCGAAAATTAAAATATGTTTTCCTTTATTGGTTCACTTAAAGGATTTTCAGACTGATATCAGGAATTTATTATATCTTGAGTTTTAAATTGTTGTTCTTTGATTGTGTGAGTAATACACATTCTTATCAGATGCAATTCTTTCGATATAAATGGGTTATATATAAAATAAATTTTTTGTAAAAAATACAATAATCATAAAAAGAGACGAAATTTCGTTGCAAAATTATATCGTTTGTTTACAAGATATTCTTTTGAAAGTAGATTAAATTTAAAGTCCCTTTTTCTAATTGATTTATTTTCAAGAAATAACAATCGATAAATATTAGTAATTGATAAAATTCTTTTTTAGAAAAATCTTTATTATTCATTAACATCTATATATCCACCAAAAGAAAAATATATGGTTTAATTTATGTATTTTGTTTCTGATGTTCTTTTTTCCAATAAAATATGAATGTAGAATTTAAGTAAGACAAAAAAAGGAGTTAAGGCTGTAAGTTGAAACCTCAAACAATATTTATCATTTCATATGATTACTAGTAATTTATTTTTCTATCTAAGCTCTGATAAACAAAATAAATCAAATTTCGAAATACATCGAAGTACTTTCAAAACGTATTGTCAGCAGAAATGCATCCAGCAGATAAAAGATGGAAACACAATCTTTGTCCACAAATTCATTTCTACAAAACTTTCTTTAAGAAAAAAAAAGAATACGGAAATACGAATTCTGAACAAAACTTGTTTTTCTACGAAAAATAAATTGAAACTCTCAAAAGAAATCTTCTTTTCGATGTTTTCTACTAGAAAACCTTGATATGATGTTACATTACAGATGAAAACAACAATGACATATATGTTATAGAAGAAACTCAAAGTTTACAAATCCCTTATTTTCATAGAAGTCATCTGTAATAACTCTCTAATTTAAAATCCTCATCATAAACTGGCAATTTCAAATAATACAAAAATTAATTTAAAACTTGCTGTGACACCTGTCTGTCAATTAAAGGTTGGTAGTTGTTCCAGTGACTAAAAACGAATATATTCTATTAACTATTACAAACATCAACGATCTCAAAATTATCATTTTAATACGCTCACTGGAATTGTAGAATAATTGTTACATCAGGTTTAATTTCAACAGTATTAGAGAAGACATAAACATCCAGTTGGAAGAATGTTCAAAAAGAAGTAAATTACATCTTATACTGTTAGAGACAAAAATGCAATAATGAAAGAGGTGCGAAATTTTAATTTTTATGGACTTCTGGTCTATCTGTTACAAAATATTATGATCACTTAAATTTTAAAGAAATGTTCTTCCCTAACTAAGACTAATTGAATTATGCAGATTGGAATTTTGTTATCAGCGGAAACGTCTAGAACGGTTTTTTAACAGATCTTCATTGCCAACAGTATGAATTTCTGTCATCAAAACTCCCTACCTTAGGGAGCCTTCTATAACAGAAGTGCATAAATATTTTTTTAATGATACTAGTATCTCAAAAAATATTTACTAAAAATGAATATGAGATTGGATGAAAATTTGCAGGTTTAAATATTGTAATTATATCAAAAATATTTTTATTATTAAAATAAAATAATCTCTAAATTAATTTAAATATTTTGATGAAGTAGACCTAACTCTCAAGATTTCCTCAAGACAATTCGAATGAATAAACTAATAAAGCTATAAGGTATTATTCATAAAAGAAAGCTATGCCCTGTCTGCTACTAATTTAATGTGGGTAAGTTTGGGTGTACAGGATTTGATGCGAGTTAAAGTGAAATATGTATGCATGATTGACTCTCTACAGTTCATATTAAACAGAAACACATCAGAAATTAGCTGTTCTGAAAAAATTTTTAAAGAAAAAAGCTACTGCATATATAATTAACCTAATAGTTTCAATTTGAAAATTAGATATAAAGTTGCAACACTTCAATAACTTTAAATAACCAGTATATGATAAAATTTCCTATTAAGTTTATTAATATTAAATCAATTTTCGTCCAAAAATTATTATCTAATGAATGATCGGCAACACTCATTAACTTTTATGTGTTATAGTTAAAAAATACTTGGTATCTGCGTTGAAAATGTTCATCAGATAAACATTTGTATAAAAATTATCGAAGAGTGTACTTCTAACAAGAGAAGAAGTATATCTCTAATAAGAATAAATATGTATTTAAGTATATCAATTGCCTTCCTATAGAGAAAACGAGAATTGTAATCAAAACTCATAAACGTCAAATTAGAAATAAGAAAGACACGAGGAAGAAATTTGAAAGGTAGTGAAAAAAAAACAGATCGGTTTCAGCTTCTCCCAAATGGGGCTGGTCTGATTGCAACTCTAGAGCCACTTAACTAAGAAAAATTGCTTAACATCAAGTAAACTATTATAGGAGTAATATTTTAATAGGCTCATCAATCAGTCCCGACCTACGTTTATCTTACTTTGTGATTAATTTTCTTTACATTTATCATCTTACAGGCAGAGAGAAAAGTAAATTTAATTTAAAAACACAAATACAACATTCGAAAAAAATTCAAGGGCTCCTGCAACCTTTTTAGATGGCCTTCAAATGGATCATATCATTTCATCTAGATCAATTATGATAAAAACGAATGTGTTGTTCAGGATAATCTTTTTATAATGTTAATTAGAGATATAAGCGATCAAAATGAGATAAAAATTTTCCGTTGTTAAAATAAATTGGCAAAACAGTTGACATTTTTTTTCTAAAATCTTGAATTTTATGAAACTACAATCTTTATTAGTGTTACGCTCAATTTCATTTCCTTATTGCAATGAAATCCAAGCAATTTCATTTTAAAATACTAATATTTAAACTAACCATTTTAAAACATTATTATCTATTTTATAAATACTAACATTTAGTCTTCTTATTGTCTTCCATTATAGAAACAATCACGAAATATTCTATTTATTATGTACACATTCTTTATGAGAAATCAGAAAGTAAAGTTTAATTGATCCATACATACTGATAATAAACAGTATGTAAATTTTTTGAAAAAAACTCGAGAGAAATATTTGGAAGAATTGTATAATCAAACAGATTATACGCAATTATACAAGATAATCAAATAGATAACACACAATATGAAATCGAATTATTTGATTATTCGCTAATCAATATTATTGATTTATGCAATTCTCGTAATCTGTACAAAATATTGACGATTATACAATTCATATCATTATTAGCGTATTTATTACAATTTATATTTAATAAAGGAATCGTTAAAATAATTTTAATACTTTTGTTCTTTTCAATTTATATCATTGAATTCTGATTTTTAGAATATCAGCATTTACATGCATTATTGAAACAATCGTTTCAAGGATGCATGACGCATTATAATTGTAGTAATATATCATTTGGACACCAGTTCAGAGACACTAAATCATGCAATATCCTGAATTCGAGGGGTTGAAACAGACCTATCATACCCTGTCTCTTGGCACTGAATGATATATCAAGATTTATGCCGCCTACCTAAATGAGCTCAGATCAAGAAATGGTAATGCATAGCGTGAAATCCATTGTTAAATTAGGTAGGTAGATGGGGTCTAATGGCATGAAGCCTCTCTGTATAGATTAGCTATAAGCATTAAATTAACTAAAGCATAAACATTGAGTAATAAAAATATATATGTGAACGAAACTTATGATATCTTAAAACCAAATAGATAGGACTATAGAACAATCCGAAGAATACTTGAGTGAGTAAAAGTAAATTTCTGAATATAAAGTTTTAAGGCAACAAATGTAAATATTCTTCAATAGCATATATTTGATGGATCAAAATTATTATTTTTGAGTTATTAAATATCAGCTGATGAATGTATGAAAAAATGCCTTTAGCGATAGCATGTTTACTACAGGTTCACTTAATATGAAGACTTATATTCTTCTGGTAAACTGGTAATTGCTGAATTTGTTTGGATGATATATTCGTTAACATGTGTTCAATTTACTCTTATTTTCTTGTTTGGTTGTATTCTTTCCTTTTGGTCTATTATATAATTTTTGTTGACTATTCTATAACATCTGTCGATGCTGATAACAGTAAAATTTAATTTTACTTCCTTTTAGGTTGCTGAAAAGGAAAACATGTATATTTCTACATATATAAAACTTTTCTTATATAGAAGTTGGATAACCTCTTCACAAGATTGGTAAAACTTTTTTGGAAAATTAAGCGCTCCGAAAATCGATGTATTTACATGCCCAAAGAATATAAACGATTTTTAAGCTTTTATATCAGTTGCCCCTATCAGAAATAACAAAATTGTAGTAAAGCTTTGAAAAGAATTAGAACATTTATTCTATGTTGAATAAGAAAAGGAAAAGATATTGAACATGAGTTCTATGCATATATTAACTCTTGAATTATGAATCTTTCAATCAAAACAGAAATTTTAAACAACTTTTAAATAAAGGGTATTGATTTTTACTGACACGATTTAAATAATAATAACTTAAAACAGAAGCATAATTTTAACCAAGAATTGAAAAATTAAACATAATTCTTAAGAACTCTTATTTTAATTTGATGTTTTGTTACCGATAACGGAAACTTCGATTTTTAAATCTGTTTAGATTGAAAGGACTAAAATTTAATATAATTTCAAACTTGAATTCAATTTTAAGAGAATAATTGTGAAATAATAAAAATAATCGAGAATGTTTGGAATCAATTCAAAGTATTTTTCTCTGAGACATTAGTGTATATTTTGAGATTCTATTTTCCTGGAGAAACGCTTTTTAATGCTAATTTAAGTAACCAGTATCACTGTATTAAACTTCTATTTGGTATTTTGATATAAAATTGTATAGTATAAAAATGGCTTTTAGATATAAACAACAAAATAAAAAAACAAAAATTTCAAAATTTTGTAATCTTAATTTTCTAAAACAATCCTTAATCTGAAAGTAGACAATGAAAAGCCACGCATATTCCATAAAGAAAGACCCTAAGCAACCTTTAAATAAAACAGTGACATCACATGATTGATTGTACAAATCAATTAGGAAAATCAATATTTGTGATGCGCTGTAAGAGACTAGTCAGCTTATCTAGGTTAATTAACTGGTGCCATAAGATAGATCTTCGAAAGTAATAGGATTTTCTCTTTAGACAGTCCACTGAATGAATGACATTTCAAATTGCCAGTGAGATTAGAAAGAGCCAGAGAGCTGCCATAGTTGTACAGTTATTAAAATAAAAGCAAGGAAAAGTTGCTTTTGAAACATTTTTCGTATATGGATTGCACTATGAATATTTTAAAAATATATAAGTATGACTGAGTATTTACTGCGATGCAAATATTTTGTCGCATTTACAAAAGACTTTAACTTAATATTTAATTTTTAAATTATTTGCTTGACATGAACTTTTCGTAAATAAGCGAGAATAAGATTTTCGTTGCGTAATCTCTAATGATTTTAATTAATTGATTCTGATAAAAAATAAGTATAATTATTTATTTATTTGCAATTAGTATAGTATTCTTTTCACAAATAATTTAACAATTTTTATTGAAAATGAAAAATATAAAAAATGAAGGAATCAATTTCTACAAATAAAATTTTTTAATGAAATCTACGGTCGCAAATTTCAAGTTATCAAGTAAAAATTGTTTTTAAATCTTTGTTTTAATTAAAATTTTTTTTTAATTTTGTCTTAATTTTTTAAAATTTTGTTTTAATTAAATCAATAACCAATTCAAACTAGTTTGAAACAATCGTCTTCTCTATTCTTAAATTATATATCAATGACATAAAAAATTGTGAGTATATCGTATTTTTTCTTGATAAATCTGTCTTTCAATATAAATAACACATTGCGGTGAAGTGCAAATATTTCTTTTTTTATACTTATACATAACAAATGACTTGATTTAAAAGTAAAAATAAAAAAAAATAAAACGAAAAACTTCCAAACTGAAAAATTTCAGAAGCACTTTAAATAAACATAATCAGAATTTAGCCTCAAAAAAGTCAGAGTACACCAAGGAAATTTTTGCAACATCTCGCATAGAAAGAAAGCGTCACTATTAATTTGCATGTCTTTTGGCTCTTACAATGACCTCTAAACGTCATAGGGCGGATTCGACCGATTTTTGGTGGTTCTGAAGATATTTTACCTCATTTTTCTTGCAACACTTCTTTAAAAGGAATTTTGTTTCTTATTTTGTGTTTTTGAACCACTTTTTCGAGTATGGGCCAAGGAAATTCAGCGGCATTGATGTCAGGGTGCTAAGGTAATGAGTGTTACCGCTGTTTACAATGAAAAGACACCCTATTTTGACGTTATGTACATTCTGCTTGAGGTCGTTGTTCTACTGGGAAAGAAAATTTCTATCTAAACCCAAATTTTTAAATTTTTAACAGAAACCTTTCAAATTATAATCAGAAGTGCAAGTACTGAAACTGTGTGAAATGCCATTAGACAAGCTGTTATTGTTAAAGAGAAACCTTTCATTGCAACTTCAGAAAAAAAAGCATTTAAATGTTGCAAAACCTCATCATTTGAAGAGAGATAACTCTGGGAAGAAAGATGTATTTAGTGATGAAAGAAAACTCAACATTTTCGGCCGTGACAGCATTCGCACTGGATGGAGAAAGCTTTGGAAAGTTTTGGATTCACAAAATTCAAGGGCTATGGTTAAACATGGTGATGACTCCATCATGATTTGAGGTTACATGGTTTCACCCGGAGTCGGAAACAAAAATCTTATCGATGACATGATACTTAACATTTGGGCTTAGATTGAAATTTCATTTCCCAGTAGGATAACGAATCCAAACAGAATGCACTTAGTGTCAAAATGTAATTTCTTTTTCATTGTAAACAGCGATTACACACACTACCACAGTAGCCCTACATCAATAGCATTGGACATTCGTGGGTCATACTCGAAAAAGTGACTCAAAAACACAAAATAAGAAACAAAACCCATTTGAAACAAGTGTTGCAAGATAAATGGGGTAAATATCTTCAAAACCTCTAAAAATCAGCCGAATCAGTTCTATGATGTTTAGAGTCCATTATAAGAGCCAAAAGACATTCAAATTAGTAGTTGCATTTTGTTTCTATGCGAGATATTACCGAAATTTCATTGGTGTACTCTCAAATTTTTGATTCAAAATTTTTGAGTATGCCTTTTTTAAAATACTTCTGAGATTTTTCTGTTTGGAAGTTTTTTGTTGATTTTTTAAAAATTTTTACTTTAAATTAGGCCATCTGTTATGAGTAAATATAAAAGCATGTTTGCACTTCTCTATAATGTGTCGTTTATATTGAAAGTCAGATTTATCAAGAAAAAATAAGATGTAGTCTGAATTTTTTGTGCCACTGTATATACAAACTTTCATTTTCAATTTTTCTAGCTGGCAAACAAAGTTTTGGAACTCAACCGATTTGAGACGGAAAAACATCGTTTTTTACAACATCAACTCATGCGTAATCCGATAGTTCCATGATTGTTTCATATCAGTAAATGACTTAAGCTAATTAAGGCAATTCATAAGAATTCAAAGAATTAATAATTTGGAAATCGTAACTTAAGTTAGCAATAAATCGCCAAATGGGACAACCTTCGGCATTATGTTCTAATAACCCTAAAAGCTGGAAATTGATGCCTCAAAAGCGATAAATCACCAATCTGTTGCCTATGCATTTTGGAGCTTCAAAACCCTTAAACCAAATCAAAATCATGTTTTCACATGATAATAAATAACCATTATCAAATGTAAAAAATCGAATAAGCAATGCTTACATTTCTTAAACTAGAAACTTGATACTGACGATATATCTCAACAAAATGGATGGCGAATATTAATTAATTGATTGATTGATCAATAGTCAATCAACTATTATAATCGATTGATTAATTGCACATTAATTTTGAGTTGAATTTCTCCAGATATCGCTAGGACATCTTTAAATGTTACAATGAAGGCATGCTACTAATGTGCTGAAAAAAATGGGCTGTTTTTTTTATATGTTCTTTTATTAAAATCACTGAATAGAAGATTCTACTCTTTATTATATTTTCATGTTTATACGAGGTAAAGGCAAGAGTATATCTGTGTAAATGATTTTGAACACTTAATTCATCTAAACCAAACTACAAAATATCTCATCGGAAATTTTGAAAATGTCAATAATATTCGATATGATTTTAAAATTTTTTGCTTGCCTTGGTTACTTTTAAAAATTCATTTATTGAAAATATTGTTACTGAACTCGCTTTCATCATTTTTTTTTTCATTTTAAAAAGTCTGCAGTACTATTTAAAATGATTCGAAAATTATTTTAATTGTTTTTGGGTTAAATTGCAATCTTTTTCATTCCTATCAAGAATTTTAAATCTGAAAAAAAATCAAATTGATCTGTATGTTTCTTCTGCAGTTTAATATTATTTCTAGTATTCAGTGTGTTAGATTTTCTGTATTTAAGGATAAATATTTTTAGGTATATTGTACATCGGAGAAAAACATTATTTGTATTGAAGCGCTTGCGAATGGAACATACAAAATAATTTTTTTTTTCTTATAGTTGATATAGAATGTTTATGAATCTATTGCATTAAACTGAATTAAAATTTCTAGAATAATACCAAAATAAATTTAACCAGCAAGAAGAAATTTGTTCGGCTTATTTTTACACTAATCTTTTTACAGCCGATATAGCATTATATCATTATACTATCATACGTAATTTAAAAATTTGCCATCGACATTTCTTTAATAATATTGCGTCATACTGGATAAACGGGTTTATAATAAAAGCATGAAACACTACTTTTTTAATTCAAGGTTAGAAATAATAAAATGCTTATTTTTAATGTAAATCTCAATAAGTTGATTTGAAATAATAGTATGCATATTTCTTTCCTTAGAAAAAAGTTGTTTCGTAAAAAATGCGAAATTATGCAAACTATTAATTTTATTGTGTCCTTATTTTCTAGCATTGAATCGTAGAGATGTATTCTTAAGTTTGGGAGTTTTTCAGAATATTGTACTGAAAATTATTCCATTCCATGATGGAATAAATTTGTCCCCAAATATTAAAAAAATATTTTTTGTTATTAATTCTTTTCCGCTAATAATAGTTCAATATATATGTTACTATTCTCAAACCATTCATAAAAATAAAAGTAAGAATTTATAATTCATTATGTTATTACAATTCTCGGTAAAGAATTTTATAACACAGAAAAGCATAACAAAGCATAAATACATAACTCACATGTTAATGGCAAAATATCTGCCATTGAATGTTAATGACTCACATCGAATAACTTTTATGATTTCAGCATACGTCATTTTAATGCATCATAAAAGTCAACAGATTTGCTCATAATTTGGGTAATAATTTATAACTTGATTTCCCGGCTGTTTTCTCACAAAGGCAGTGAAACCAAATAATTTGCTTTATGCGAACAATTTCCGTGTTTACTTAAAGTTAATAATGTCAACTAGTTGATATAAACAATAGAAAACAATTTGTGTGTACAAAGGTAAAGATTTAAAAAAATTAATATATTCTTCATTCTTAATAAATGAAAATATCATAAAAATCAGTATTGTCAAATATACATCATATATATATATATATATATATATATAATGGATAAGACAACGCAAGAATTATTCGTTGCCACATAATCTTATTTTAGCTCATCTGATGACATAGGGTATATTTTTGGGATAATGTATGCCCGTTGGTCTGGGATTACGAAATCTCAAAAATGCAGAGATTTAAATTAATGTAATCTATTACTTTATATTTGCACAGAAAGTTTTAATATGCATCTAATTTTGATTTACTACTAAAATAATTCACAGTTTTTCTCGACTTTCTTAAAGATGATAGCTTTGAAGATTCAATAAACTATATATATAAAATTCACAAAAGAATTGTTTATTTTTGATAAATTATTAAATCCATTCGGAAATGGTCTTAATGTTGCTTTAAATGGTTCAATAATATAATTGAATTCTAAAGCCTTATTTCCATGGAATTCGACTTCTTTTGCCTGAAACCTTTAGCCGGTCGAAATCCGACAAGTGCACACACATTGCCATGAAGCGTATACTATCATTAGTTCTTCATTAATGTTTTTTAATTCAAACATAGAATGACATTTCGTTCTCATAATCAAACAATTCCAGGTATTTAAGAATAACATCAGATATTTGGCCTTTCTCAGCAAGAAGTATAGCTTTTTAAACCTCTCTCTATCTAGGGTCAATATGGAATGACCTAACTAGCCCGCAAAACCTAATCATGCCCCAAGAGTGGAAGGTCATCTGTATTTGTCTCCATCGAGCTTTTTCTCCTCAAACTCCTCTAAGAGAACCCCACATGTTTAGCAGTCACACACCACAAACCAAATGCTCAAACCTTCTGCTCCACAGAAATTTCCTTCATACGACCAACAAATGTTTTTTGTACATTTTCTTGCATTTACAGTTATCATTGAAAAATAGAATAATTAATCTAGAATTAAACCAAAATATTCAATCAGTTTAATGGATATTAATATTCTTAATTGAGTAATTAACCCAGAAAATACTAGTAAGAAATGCAATTCTTTCAACTGCCATTTTACTGAAAGAAATTCCTATTCTTTTTTTCTTTTACGAAATGCAATCTTTTATTTTGAACTATGGCCTCACTTTATCCAAATTGATAAGTAGTTTTTTTTTCCAAATAAATCATTTCTATTTAATGATGAGCCATGCACAAGGTACACTTTGTCTTTTGAAGTTGCATAAAATGTTTACCTTGATACAATTTAAGTCTCTTATAAAAAAATTACACATTTTTAATGAACCTGTCGTATCACACGTCAAAGGAGCAAGTTTAAAAACCATCAATTGCCATCCCATGAGAAGAAATGGTCATCGGTGAAAACGTATCTCAGCCCAACACCATTGTTACGACTAAAGAAATACGTAGCATAAAGTCGCTTATTTTTTCAGCAAATTCTCATGCACATTTTCAGGCTTCCTGTTTTCAGATAGTTACAAAATTAAAATATAGAAAATAGTGGAAATCTGCATTAAAAATATAGAAAATAGTGAAAAAAATACTCCAATTGTGTCATTTCTATCTTATTCATGAAATAATATAAAGACTTTTTTAAAATTATATATATTCTTTTTAAACAATTGAAATGCATTCATATTATAATTTTATGAATTATTCATTCATATTTCATCATTTCGAATGCTTAATATATTTAAAATTGCATACCATGCTACTATCTAAAATCTAAAGCTTTTTCTATAGCCAAAATCTAAAGATCGCAGTAAGGTAAAAATTAAATAAAGTGATAAAGTGCAGCTGTATTGGCAGATACAGTAATGATCGGGGTCTGTCTCTCATGGTGAATGCCGGCAGGGACGTGACTCGATAACGAATACACATACAAGACAAACAGTCAAAAAAGCTTCGAATATTGATTCCATGGAGCAGCTTTTTTACGAAACCACGAAAAGATTTGCAATTGAGAGAATTCATTATTTTATTTTTATTCTCAAATAATAAATCTGTGAAAAGGACTTACAATTTTAACTAAGGTAATTAAGAAAGCTGTTTATAATATTGCAATGAAAATAAGATTTCAATTCTTGGAATAAAACAAATTTTACTAAGAAACATGGAAAAATATTTAATGCTATTTTTATTATCTTAATTGTGTAGTTAATGGGGTGGTACTAGAAATATAAATGTGGATAAATTTGATGGCGAGTCATTATTACATTATAATTACAATCATAACTTTATTACTCTGACGCACCTAGAAGCACAAGAATAATACTTATTTTCTGACAGAACTGGTGAGAACTGAGTTTGAATCTTAAGGATCTTCCCAGATCACTTTACTACCTATCACGTGAGAGGTAAGTTCCATCATGATTAGGGGAGGGGAGGTATACTATTTCTGCATGAGAAAAAGTCTTTGTAAGTAAAAAAAAAAAAAAAAAATTGCAAGCCCACACCTTCTGATTTCACGAAACATAAATTTTTAATTCAATAGAAAGGAAATATCCGATAGTTTTTAGCCAATATGTAAAATAATACTTTTAAATAAAATAATTAAAATAAAGGCTCTAAAATAGATTTTTGATTTTTTCAAAATTTTTTATTTATTTATATTGATAAATGAAACAAAATCTACCAAATGTAAAAGTCAAACATTAAGGTTTTAATTCTTTAATCATAAACTTTATAGATGTTAAGTTTAAAAATAATACAATTAATAGCTTTCATTATTAGCTTTCAAAAGTTTTAAATTTCTAGTTAAAAAAAAGACATAATTTGTTTACGATCGATTTACTTACAAAATCAAGAAAGAATCAGTAATTTTAGAATTATAAACAGGAAATTGTAACCCTGGTATTTAAATTACTTTCTCAACAACGCCTTTAAATACAACAATGTGCCAATCGAATATAATTTTTAAAAATAAAATATATTAATACAAACATGTAATGATATTAATACAATTATACAATTAATACCTGTAAAAATATTAATACACACAATAACATAATATTAATAAAAACCTTCCCAGCACGGTTTGTTCAATTACTAGGACGACCGTTTTACGATTAACCCTGTTGGATGCTAATCGGATGCAGCGTCAGTAATCTCAGAGTCTTGGCGAACATTTGGTAATTTGGCGCCGAATTTGGAAACAAAATAGATATTACTAGAAACTTTCAGAATTTCGGCGATAGAACTAATACTTACCGAGATATGCTTGACTGTTCGAGAACATTCTCTGCCCTATCTTGGAAACTGAAAAAAGGCCTTCAGTCTCAAGCCTTAGTCAGTCGTAGTCGTGGAGTGAGTGGTGTATCGAGACGTTGAGATAAGGAAGCAATGGCGGAATAGTCCAGCGAAGAACAAGAATTTTGGGGAACCCAAGTGACTGCTGAAATGAGATGTGTGTCAAGTTCTGTTGTTTATTGTGGAAGCAGAATCCAGTCGAGTGTGGAGTTGCCAACCATGTACTAGTGGTTTGGCAGTTGGATGCACCTAAAGCTGGGAGATAGTGATGAATTACGCACCTTTGGTTTGGTTTGGTTTAGTTTAGTTATATTAACGTTCCGTTTAAAGCAACACGAGGGCTATTTTGGGATGGACCTCGTGATTTTGAACCACGATCAGATGACGAGGATAACACCTGAACTGGCACCCCCCCCCTCTCTCCACACCACACCAGCGGGAGGAAGTTTGGCCTGACAGTTTTAACGTGCAAGAGACCACCTCACACGACGGTTCTTCGGTGGAATCGAGTCTCGAACCTGAAACCCTCCGGTTCCGAAGCCGAGACTTAGCCACCGCGGCCCTACGTGCCTTTGAAGAGGCCTTACAGTGAAGCTACGAAGCTCCCTCTTACTGCTGTATTCTTTCTAGCTGCTTTGTGTGTTATGGTTATTACTACCAATTACTATTTGTAGGCTACAGTTTGTTGTGGTGTGCTACTGTGTCTTACCTGTCTTCTTGTCTGTGTGCTTTGTGTTAAACAAACGTCGTCGTTTATTACTAAAGCTTGTTGATGGTGTTTACTTCATCGACCAACAAATCGGTGAAAAAACCTCGAAGAAAAATAACCCGTGAAAATAATCACGGATGAAAAAAAAATTAAAACAACGTTTTGTTTCATTTTATTTTGCTTTACGCCCTTAAGAATTCTTTAAGTATCATTAACTTAATTAAAGTAGTTACAAATAATGCTAATTAATCTTCAATATGTTATAAAGAATAAAATATTTTTTTTTATATTTCCAGGAATCGCGATTAAACACAAATCCAATTTTTACAAATAGATACCATTCTTTACATTACTTACAAATATTTTAACTTAAATATCTGGCAATTTATTTTTATTAGAACCTTTCAAAATTGATTTAAGAATAATGTTTTGAAAAAAATAAATTTTGCTTTCGTATGATCCATAGAAGCTTAAAAAGGACAAAACATCGTTAACAGATGCTTTAATCTACTGTAGACTTTAACTCACAATCGGTTTGATTTGTAATGCATTTCTAAAATTGCAAAACTCTGTATTTTGAAACCTGTTATGCTATATGAGATCTTTAACCTATGTTTTATATTTTGTGACATTCATTGTATTATCCGTATAAGTTATTATTATTCAGACCTATTCAGACTTCAGATCTATTATGTCGTAGGGCATTATTAACCAATGCTTTGGTTTATTGTAACATTCAAATTTGAGTTGATTTCAGTTATCACGGTTATAATCATTAATAAGAATTTGTATTTTAAATCATGTTCTTTTTTATGACAGAATCTGCTTTTTGGACTCTCGTTATCTTCATTGTCGGTAAATTTGAATTGTAGCAAAGTATTAAAACTAATAAACTTTTTCTGACATTCTATGCTTGCAGTACCCATTTTTAAGTCAAATTTCGATTCACATTGATGTTTTGGAAAATCTCAGTTAAAAGCTTTGCTCAAAATCCCCTTTCATCAGTCGAGTTTTCTTTTTGCCGTTTTCTGTCATCATCTCTTGATTGATCAGCGATGGCTACTGACCAAACATGAGAAAACGTTTGGTTAGTAGATTGTTAATTTAAAATCACAGGACTATTAAGAAAGTAATTTACAGGTTTTTAACCCGATATAAAAACTTTTATCACCTTAGAAAAAATCTCATAATAAGAAACAATGAAGGGAATGTAAATCTCCATTAATTATTGACGCCTTAGAAAAAACCCCATAATGTGGAACAATGAAGTCAAATTAACGTAATCTTCATTAATGAATAAAAGATTATAAATTAAAGCACTTTAATTTCAGAAAAAAATATGATACGAATAATATTTTGTAAATATATTCTCAATACAATAAATATTACTTTTAATGAGATTGATCAGCTGTTATGAATAATAATTGCAAAAACAATTAATCAATTTTCAACATAGGGAAAATTTTAATATAATATACAAAAAAATACTAACTCCTAATAAAACATCTTGGGAAAAGTAAATCAAAATGGAAAACGGAAGAAATCTGCATAAAATAAGAAAAATGCTTAAATTATATAAATATAGCGAAAAATATAAAACGCACGTGATGAAATTTTAAAAATTTTAAAATTTAAAGAAAGATGGGAAAATAAGTCCTGTATCAATAAAGTAGTTTAAAAAGCAGTTATCCATAGTCTATAAAATTATTATATTATTATTATTATATTAAGCGATGACCATATCGGATAAAACTTATATTTTCACAAATCAAAAAAAATTATTTGATTAACATTTATTTGACAAAAATCATTTGACGTTTTATGCATTATTTTATACGTCCAGTTACTTTTTTTAAATAGCGTCTGAAGAACAAAATACTACATCCGAAATTACTCATATGCAGACATTAATAAATCCGCATAACTTAGATGTATACTTTAAAAGTAGATTTTCGTGGCAAATAAAAAAACAATGGTGGTATAACAAGAGAAATATTATTAATTTTCCTGTTCCGTTATTCTTTTTGCTTTTCAGACATTCCCTCCCCCTCTCTCAACAACCAAGAATGAAATAAAGAAAGCTATTTTTCTTCGAAAAAAGAATCTAGTTGTTCATTATGGATATGAAAGAAATATTTCACCATTATGTGTTTTCTTCAGGGTACGTCTGAGTAATCTGTAATTACAAAGAGCATAGTGTGTGTGTGTGTGTGTGTGTGTGTGTGTGTGTGTGTGTGTGTGTG
>JAPMOQ010061158.1:610036-631243 GCA_026543055.1 Argiope trifasciata
GTGTGTGTGTGTGTGTGTGTGTGTGTGTGTGTGTGTGTGTGTGTGTGCATAGTGCATATTATATATGTTTTTAAGAAAGAGAAGACGAACTGGTCGCTTTATTCTTAGAATAGTTGCCTTGGCGAGCACTTGGGTTTCCCAGATTGATTACAACTGAAAATTTCAATGAAATATATTTATGTAATCGTGTATTAATATATTCAAATATAATAAATTTCAAATTCTGATAAGTATAAACTCATATTATTTTAGACGCCTTTTTCCATGCTGTGTATATCCTTAATTATCTGTCTATATTTTAATATAAATTGTCTGTTTATATTTTTATACATCCCTTTATATAATAGGAAGAAAAGAAATGTTTAAGAAAAAATGAAGTTTTAGAAGTTTTGACTATTTTTTTAGATAAACATTGGTTGTCAAACTTTCAAAAATTTTAATAAATGCATACTTTGTATTGAAATCTGACATTATGAAAAAAACAATCCAAAACTTGATCATCTGCAATAGTAAAAATTATATGATGAATTAGAATGGAACAATTATTTTTCCGTTTAAACAATTTTGCCTATTGTGGAAAACTACTCTCTAATGTCTTTTAAAAATGATTTTAAAGAAATATATGCATATATAGGCAAAACGTATTATTGAAATTTTTTTGTTTTTAAAATAATGACATATATTCTTCATACTTAACTCTAAACAAAAAGAGCTCAATGGAACAAATTTTAAGAACAGTTTCTTCACGTTGTGTAAACATAAGACAGTTGGAATGATATGAAGGTATAGCCAGTGAATATATATGCAAAATAACTAGCCAGATTAAAATCCTGTTATTAATTAACAAGACGTTAGACAAAAACTAAGATTGATAGTCTTGGAATTGTATTTTAAGTCAAATATTAATTTAATTCCTTTAAAACAATTTAAAAAAGGAAGAAACGTTTGTATTAACAAAAATTTTTATTCATAAAATATTTTTGAATAAAATACAAAATATTAATAGATTTCTCAGCTATTCAAAAATGGCTGGAATTTTTTTAAATAACATATTTTTATTATCTAATTTGTATTTAAATCCTTTTTGTGGACATGAAACACAAATTTTTAAAGGGTAAAGAATGAATATTGTGCTTTGAAAATGTGTGCTTTTTAAATCTGATATTACTTTTTCTTGAACAAAACAGATTAATAAGATTACTATGTTTAAAATGTATGTACTGTGACGTTCCTTAAGAGCAATAATAGTCAACCACTATATTTTTAATAGGTTACTAATTTCACACACCACAAGTACACATGTATAAAGATTTAAATTGGTTTCATCATTTGAATGGGCTGTTTGCTAACAGGAGGACGTATTTATCGAAACACATCAAACACATCGTTGACACACAACACCATTCTCACGTCACTCCATCAAGGCTTCTCCTGCTTTTATGGTTTTTTTTTTATCTACACATTGAGAGTGTTATTCATTACAGCACTATGTACATGTTGAATTCTGTGAATTATGTACATGAATTATAACATGTCTTTATTTATTAGAAAGCGTTTAGCAATGAAATTAAATTTCATGGGCAGATAAATTCTGCAAACATAAAGATAGAAAAATTCATTGAAAGGTTTCGATGCAATACTGTTCACGCTGAAAATAATAGCACTTTGGGAGGAGGAGAAGATGGGTTTAGAGATCCCAATGCGGATTAACATATGCTTACTTTTTTTAATTCACTCTATACATCAATTACTTTCATGTGTGTATTTTTTATTCGTAAACTTTCAGTAATCTAATTTCCTTCCATTCATTCATTATAATTAAGGGCGAATTTTTATCCTTACGATACCAAAATTTTTTATGTCAATGGTTGTTGGTATTTATTTATTAGAATTTGATTCCCCTTGACTTTAATCTGTAAACGCAGTTTTACTCTATCCATTTCATTAGATATAGCAACAAATACCTTCAAGCAGGGAAAATTATTTCATAAATAACCTGTATACAAATTACCTTAAAAAACATAGGGTATATAATATTTTTCATATCTTTATGCATTACCTAATAAACAATACACCCATGAAAGCAAATTTCATTTCGAATAAACCAATATACCATTTTGCAAAGAAATATATTAGGAAATCTAAAAAACTGCTTTCAATTTACATACAAATGAGAAAAAAATTGTTTATTCTCCTAAACAAGTTATATTTTATTATTCATATTCCCTTTTGAGACAAAATTCTAGATTGCATAGCAAATCCTTTAGACAAAAAACGAGAACAAGAAGACCAGAAGATACAAAATCAGACGCCTCGGAGACAGCAATAATATGAATGAGGGAAAATGTTGTTCATTCGCTATTCCAGTATCCGAGCCATTTTTCTGTGATTTTTTTTTTCTCTTTCCACTAGAGCCAGCGATGGATGTACAAACGAAATGTCATTAAACATAGGGGAAATCCATTCGTTCTTTTACGGAAATGAGGACACAAATTTCCCATTCTTCGTCTTTTCTCGGCTGTTTCCGGATTCATTGCAGTCCGTCGTAATTACAAAAGAGCATTTTCAGACCCGAGGAGTTGAAGAACTCAAACCTCTTCTTCTAGGTTTTTGTGAAATGGAATACTAATATCCAGTCATTTTATTCTTTCATTGGACGAAGATAATTATTAGGTAGAGAAAATGAAAAATTATGAGAGTGGTTTCGTTATTTTGACGTTTTTATTAAAGATACCAAAACAGAAATTTGGACTAAGCTTATAAAAATATTGGTAATGTTTCAGTTTTCATTTGGAGTAAAATCAATTAATGTTATTTGTTGTTGATTCTGGGTTTCATTTCAAAATAAATGCTTATGATTACCGTAATTTAATAAGGTATTCAATTCTAAACAGAATTAAAGTAATTTTTTGCTTGAGTTTTGCATATTATTTTAGCTAAACCATTCACAATATGTAAGAAAATAATGTTTTAAATTTTGTTTTATTGCTTTTTTTGGAAAATAAATGCTTACTTAAGTCAATTACAGTTTAATCAGATATTTAAGTTAAATTTTAAACAGAAAATAAAAATAATTTGCTCGTGTTAGAGAGATTTTTATGAAATAGTCCTAAATAATTAATAAATAATAAATAAGTTGAATTTCTATCATTTTTTCTCGGAATTTTTTTATTCACGAAAATTTTTTAGACGTATCAAATGCTGTCTTAGTACAATTCAAGACCGAATATAAAAATGCAACATTAACAATGGAAATTCAATAAAAATTTAACTATTAAAAAGTAGGGTTGATTATTTTTAGTCGCAATATTAGCTAATTTAATAGGTTCATTTATTATTTCTCAATTAGATTGAAATAATTGTATTTAAAATGCATGAAAGATGATATTTGAACAAATAAGCATATATTACATTAAATAGTAAATTTCTATTGTAAATGTATTATTTTATTTTAATTTTCTTAATTTCTATTTTAAGATTCAAATTAAAACTTTTATTGACGGTGGTATAAATTTTAATTTCATAACTTAGCAAACAATATTACCCGTATTAATCTAAATTTTATAAGGGAAGGGGAAAACCAATTTTTTGAAAAAATACTGAATATAATGAGGGCCTTCTTACATATGACGCAACTGGGTGATCTTATGTAAATTTCAGATACTGAAAAAAACATAATCATTGGATCCATTATGATCAATTGAAAATTTGGTTTATGTAGAAGTTGCTTGCTAAGGGAGGCTTTTCACAATCTTGAATATTATTATTTTTGTAAATTGGTTTATTCTACGGTTACAAATATGAGTCAAATATGAGAACGAAGATTTTTCTATTAGAATTTCGTTAAATATCCATAGAAGATGTAGTATTTACTCAATTCTTGAATAAAAAAAGCTAACTAATGAGGATGAAGTTAAAAAAATAATGTCTCTTTTAATTTATTTTCCACTACAATATAATTATTTTTAAGTGAATGTATTTGAAGATTATAATTTAAATTCTAACACTAATGTCATAACGTCATAAAAAGAAAGATATTTTATAGAATTTTTGATTTCAAGATTGAAAAAATTCCTCTGAAAAAAATGTATACTCAGTAACTACTTAGAGCTGTTTAAAAGAAATGAGAATTTTTACATTACAAAAATCAGCTTGAATAAAATTTAAAATAAGTTTATTTTGTTTAAAGTCCAATTATCTAAAAACCCAAAGCTAATATTTTATGAAAATTTTCGTTCCATTATAGAATGTAATTTTCTGAGAAGGACATAACTCCAAACATTCATAAAAATTGTGTTTTCTAATGAATACATATTAGTTTTCCTAAAAAATACTAAAAGATAAAAAAAAATTCTAAATTGAAAGAAAAAAAATTAATAATACTTAAAACAATAAAATATCGTTTTTCCCTTATTGATTTAGAAAATATATAAATTTTTGCTGCTTAATTAATAAAATTTTTCAAATATTATTATTAAAAATTACACAAAATTTAATCTGTTTGACGAACCAAAGGCTATGAAGCCACATAGAAACTCTGAGATGTATTTCATAACTTAAATTCTTCAGTATATCATGGCAACTCATCATCATTTTAATTTTTATCACACACCAACAGGAAAGTATTGAATCCATGTAGGCAAACAATTATGTAAAATGGATACACTCCTCTCCTGCATACAGGTTGAACTTCTGGTAGAATTGAGGCTTGAACCCGTGACACTCTAACTGTTGTTACCATTAATATCCAATGTCTCTTTGTCCATCACCAGGAAATATGACAGATGCTACCTATCACATTCTTTTTTTCTTTTATTTGAAAAATAATAATTTTAGGTGAATAAAACGACGAAGAATAAAAATGTAGTATTGTTTGTTTTATTAATTTGATGCATTTCATGAAGATATTTATCATAAACTTGAATAATAGAAATAAAAATCATCTCTTTTATTTGGATATAAAAAAGCAGGAGATATTTTCATCACAAATCTTGGAATTGGTACAAAAGATCTAACCACTGATTGTAACATCTCAATTTAAATTATGTTCATTTTATATTGTTAAAATCTGTAATGTTGTTTTCATTACTGTTAGTTCTATCATTGAGAAAACAGTTTTACTATCAGCTCTGTTGGATGGTGATGTAAATAAAATTTATTTATAAATTTAATGTCAATGGAATAATAAGTTTATAATGCAAATCATTAATTTATGGCTGTGGAATTGTGAATGACGATAATGTTTTCTTTTTAATTTTTACTTCATTATTATAAATACTCTATCTTTTATTTCATTAAATTCGCAGCCAAATGATCACTCATATGGAATCAAAATTGAATTATATTTTAGTGATGATTTGATAATGAAGTTTCAAAAATATTACAGTAAATTATTAATATGAAGAATTCAAAAGTTATAAAGAATTATAAAACTTTAGCACGAAATTAAATGAGTGAAAAATCAATTCTGAATTAACGTCTTTACTAACATGAAACATTATGATTGCTTTTAAAAATGCAGTATTACATTACGTATGTAGAAGTAAATTACATCTTAATCACATGAAAGTTTTATCCTAATTTAAATTCACCTTCTAGAATGAAATAAATTGAGTTACCTGCATTAAAAATTTAATATAATTACTATTTACAGAATAGCATACTTCCAACAATTCTCATATTGAATTACTCAATTCAGAGAGAGATATATAAAGTGTTTCTTCTGTTACTGATTTGGTGTAATTACTTTTCTTACAAAATGGTAAATTCCTTTTCATATTCAAATCATATAATCCGTATATCATATAAATTTGTATTAAATTATTCATATTATTGTATTCTATTAATATAATATCTTCATCATAACAATTCTAAGATAGAAAATATTATTCTTGAAAATCTCTTTAACTAAGCAGATATATTTTATATAGTATGAATTCTCACCCATTAGTGATTTTGAAAATAAAATCAAACAAAGATATGTTCCGGAATTAATATTAGAGCCCTAAATATATTCATAATAAGGTCGGCTGAACAATTCGTTAATAGAAAGTGTGCTTTACTGTATTTCCTTTCACAGTTCGAAAAAAAGAAAAATTTTAAATGGACCACTTAGTTAAATTTTAAGTAAATATCTATAACGTTTATAAATAGTTTGTCATTATCATAATCAGAAATTCATTAAAGAGATTCCAGTACGACACAAAAGATGTATTTATACTTTGTTAAATCATATAATGACGTTCCTGTAATTTTGATTGTGTATATTATTGTTATTTAACAACGAGGTGAATCATTCCTTTATTAAAGAGTTAAAAGAAATAAAAAATATGCACATATGATTCTAAAATTAAAAACCATAATCGTATTATTTATCCTTATATATTACATTTTTAATGGAAATATCGTCAACAGGACACAGACCAGCAATAAAATATAGTCTTGAAAAGGAGGAGAAATTAACTGATTGTAACAAGAGAAAGTCCTATTACTGACTCTCCAACCCGCCCGAAGCCCTATGGATAATAAATAATGAATGACCGAAACGTCTCAACAGCAGCAATGTTGGGAACTTGGTTCAGATCTAAGGGAGATCACCGGCCACGGCACAACCCTTCCCTAAGAAAGTACGTCCCATCACGGGAGCAACCAAACCTTTTAATGTAGTGGAAGCATTTCATCCTCATTTCAAGGTACTCTCCGGTGAGATATAACAAGAGTAAAGTTGTTATATTAAAATTATAAATTAGTCTCAGATTTGAACTCACTTTTTCTTTCTAAACAATGGCTCTCCTTTGTGTGGTATCCTTAACGAATTTTGACTTTAAAAACAATAAGAAACGAATTTTTGACATCTTTGGTGCGGTGTATTGGAGTGTTAGTGGTTAGTAATGAAAAAAACTTGTTAAAATAATTATGCAATAAATTACAATTTTACTTTTAAATTTATATTTTTTATTTGCTCTTGTAGATATCTATGTAATGTCAGTATTACGAGAAAATTTGGATTTCAATAAGTGATATTATATTAAAGTTTAATATTATATACGAGATATTATGTAAGTCTATATTATATACGAAACGAATATAATATGTACTTTTTAAAGTTGATATGAAAAATTAAAATAGATAAGGATAGATAGGGACAAATAGGTATAGTCATTATCCAATACGGTTAAATGACTTTTAATGTGAAATTAATTTCATGGCCTACTTGAAATTCTACAATAAATGGAGAATTGTAATTCATTGTAATTGTATATTTATTATTATTTTCTAATTTAACAACTAAATGGGTAATTAAATGAAATTAATAAAACAAATAAACAATATAGATAAATTTTATGAATTGTTGAAGATATTTCGCGAGAAAGAGGTTATAAATTATATAAATATTTATTACCCGGTTTGGAATTAAAACTAAGAATTACTACCATTTCGTTTTGCTCCTTAAAAATTATGACGAGAGCGATACTTGAGCCATCAGCCGCCTCATCAAGATACTGCAATACACCAGGAAGAACATTTTGGCCATGACGTCAAATTTAAAGGTCATCAGGCTCGTATACACGTTGGAAGTAAAATTTTGAACTTAGGGTCTTCTGACACTAAGCTGGGACCTTACCATCATGTTGCCGTGACCAATGTATTAAGATTCAGCAAAGTTCGGCCAGAAAGCAAGCAATCAATTAATCCTTTGGGGCTGAATATTATCATTGAATGCAAAATGAAAGGTTTACGACTTTTGAGTGGCATGATAAAATAATAAAATAAAATATTTTGTTAGAATCAGTTCTTGATATAAATATCAAGTTAAAAGATAAACGCCTGAAGTAGTTCTTGAATCCATAATTATCATGCAATTCTGGAATGAGAACCACTTAATAAAACGAAAACACAGACTTCTAATTGAGTTGTAAAACTTCACAACAGTTCGGAGCCATACAGTCACAACTATATCAAACAAAGATAAAATAGCATACGCGTACTAAAAGCAGGCACAATGTGGTAGTAATATATTATGATATTTTCCGAGTTAGCTGATCATACTAAATTTTATGAAAGAATATGTACAGCCTCTAGATATTATTATACTGCTTTCAGTTGACAACTCAATTTTAATCCTTGTGTATTCGTTTCAATGCTTTAGGACATATCTCGTTGTATGGAAGTTAAACTTTAAATAAAATAATGACTTTTATTCTCTGTCATTAGGAAACCAGAAATATTCCTGTAAAAATTTATTCCTTGAAATGAGAATTTTCATTCCTCCCCCTCCCCAGAGTACTTCAGAGTTAGAAACTTTTCTCTGGTACAGAATTTAAAGTGTGTGTGTGTGTGTGTGTGTGTGTGTGTGTGTGTGTGTGTGTGTGTGTGTGTGAAGAATTAAGACATTACACTTTTTGAAATAACATTTATATTAAGTGAAAGTATGGAGATGTCTGATAGAGATATAACACATTTAAATATCAAAATGCAATACATTTTTAAATACTGGTATAACGATTGATTATAATTCAGGATGTGACTACTTCTTTAAAAAATGTCACTCTCATAATTCAATGGCAATATGCTCTTCTTTCTTTGCCCTCAAGGTCAGATAAAAACCAGGTGTTCTTAACAGCGGCAATTCTAGCAAATGTACAATAACAGGCTAACTCTTCTTGTTGATAAGTTATATGTAATTGGCTAGTGATTTAAGATATATGTAGCTGTCACTGAGCACAAGTGGCACAATATCTAGATGTGCCTTTTTGATCACATGTCCTCAGATTGATGTGGCACACGTGATTAGGAAATGATGTGAAACTTAATGTACTATACTTATCATTTCATCATTAACATAAACTTTCAGGTGAAACTTTAAAAAATCCTTTGCAAATTCCAAATAAAATTTTAATGCAGCATATCTAGTCAAATGCCTTCAAAAATTCCTCACAGAGTATATAAATGGACTTAGAATTTAGAAAAGCATATGCATATTATGAAATAATACTTTTGGAAATAAATATTATGTTAAAATATACCAAATTAAATCTACTGATAACTTCTATTAGTCCTTACTTATCAAATGGATACACTGTGTCAATACACTAGGTTTCTTATTCCAAACTTAATATTCTAGTGTTTAATAAAAGGAATTTTGTATGTAAACATTTCTTATTAAGCGTTAAAAGAGAAGCTATATCACGATACAGCTTCAAATATTTTGTACCGAGTTGTTTTAGCGTCGGATCAAATGAGCCGACAAAAACGAAGTTTCACGGCATATTGTTGTGAAATAAAACTAGAGGAACATCATTACAATAAAAAACTCGTCTTAAACTGGTTACGAGCAAGTTTATTCCTCAGAACCGTTAAGAAATAAAAGTGGCATAAAAACTTGTGAAAACTATCCTTGGACAAAGACTTTTGAACTATAAAATGGAGTTATTTCGTAATTTTATATTCTTCGAACAGCTTAATGTTCAGTATTAAAGGTTTGTAAGTCTAGTAATATAAAGAACACCTTATTTTGATCCTGAATGAGAAACTTGTATATTTTATGATTATCAAAATGCCATCGTTTTTCTTTATGAAAACATTTAATCTCGCACAGTATCCGATATAACAATCTATAAGAAAATTATCAATTTTTATACACTTTTATGTAACCGTATTTCTTCCATTTTTGTTCTTGTGGAGACAATGCTCTCTATATTATCTTAGCAAGAAGTTTCATAATTTTAAAACAATAGCTTCCACAAAAATTCTTTATATACTTCTGCCATCTCTCTGCATCTTCATCTGTTGTCGAACTTCTTACTGAATATACAATCACGAATTTGCAACATTATTACACTTTGCAATAAGTTTCGTGGTAAAGAATTAAGCTTTGTAGATGTAATAATGGATGCCCACTCAGTTGGGAACGAGATTACGTATAATATTTTAGTTTCTCGGATGGCAGCAACTGTTTAAGTGATGGCCCTTATCCTTGCCAAAAGAAAGGACCCGGAATATTGAAGAATCTCTGAGATAGCTTCATTAGTACTCGAGTTCAGGCACTTGTTCTAGAGAAGTTTATTTAATGTCACGAGAATTATAAAAGACTGTGAAATGCCAATAGTAATTAAATCGAATTGAAGACAGGAGTAATTAAGTGAAGTCTTGCTTTCGAATATTGATCTCCTGTGACTACTCTCTGAGCTCATTGAATTGTTAAATTTGTTTATTATTAATTTTTTTCCATGCAATATATTTTTACTACACGATTAAAATGGTTTTTTTTTCATAATATAGGGTGCATTTTTTCTGGCGCATGTAATTTTCGTGAAAAAAAAACTTTTTTTAGTGTTACTGTATAAATTGGACTTTTTATCGAGCAATTCAAAGATTGATTCTGAAATGTTCCTTATCATTATCAACACAATTTGCAACAATAGGTAATGTATTTAAAATAATTAAACTAATAGTATCATAATTATATATTATAATAAGGTTAAAGAATATAATTATTTTAAATTGTATTCATCATCAGTAATGCCTTAGTTATCAGAAGAGATAGGAAAGTCATTTTCCCTTCTTTTCTAAAACCTAATTTATTTGTCTCGATAAACATCTCATAGTTACACTGTTAATACTGCTCGAGCGATTGTACATTCTGTAAGTACTATACAAGGTACAAGTTGCATATTTGTAATAACACTTTTATAAACAGAATACTATTTATCATTCGATTTAATTATATCTTAATTATCAATTTAAATATTTTCCGGAAGTAGTTTAACTCTCTTTCATAGATGTGGAACGTTGAGACTTTTACCATATTCGAAACGGACTTATTTTTCGAACGACCCATATATATCAGAAAATGATACAATGTATCAACGCAATGTAATATGTAACATTTCATAGAAGAAAGATCATTTTTATTAACTGAAAGCTGACCTTAGAATAAGCAACTGCTTCATTTTATCACCTGATCTTCCTACAATAGGTAGTAATAACAAAAAGTCAGTTTGTCACAGTAAATGCAATTTCTGGCCTAATATATCCCGAAAGTGTTTTTCATCAATTGTCCGGAAGTAATTCCGAATGATTTATACTCCCACTTCGATACTACCACTCTTCAAATGATTAATTAAATGTCGGAAAGAACTGTATTTAATTCTTCCTTTTTCATTGTCTACAGTGTAACAATGCAGTGAAACTTTTAAAATTATTTGATCAAGAAACCTAGCGTTGAACTTGGTAGAATTTTGTCTTTAGCTTTCATCCAAGACAACATGAACGGGTGAATTTACTTTTGTAGGAGTGACTTTTGATGAAATATGGATATAAAAGAAAGTGTAAAATTAATAACTTAATAATAATGATCGTTATTAAATTTAGCATTATATTGCGAAAATTCTATAATATTATCTCTTTTTCTGAACAGTTATTCTCAAACATTGAATAGAAGAGATATTTAAAGATTTTTTCATGGTGGATAAATAACCCAAATACTTGACTAATTGGCTACAGAAAATACAAGAATTCGGACATTATCTGTGGACACTATTAGAAGGCGAGATATTCTTCTATAAAGTCTGACAGTCTTCTCACCTATGTAGCTCATGAATTCATATTTAATCCTATATCCTATGATGTACTCATAATTCAGCCGTATGTTATGGAAAGAACTCCACCACAAACCACTTTAATAGTTTAAACAGAAGAAGCTCTTAAAATGCTTGCAAAAGAGGAAACAAATTTCTAGTTTAAATGCCAGATTTCTCGTTCCAAGCATGGTTTAAATTCACTCTGTAATGTAATAGTAATATGTAAACATGTTATGGTTATTTCCAACACGTTAAGCTTCATCGTAAGAAAAACAGTTTTATGAACAGCTTTGATTCAAGCGGATCAGACACCAGAGCAATAACTTCCAGACTTGTCGAAAAACTTGGACCTCATTTTACAACATGGCTACGAATTTGCTATAAAATGGGTGATTCTGGAATCTGCAAGAATATTGGCGTTAGGCCCAACCAGAAGCAAATTATAGCGATTCTTTTAGAGCTTTCTGTTCCCTATCTCCGAAGCTATAAGAGGTGGAGAGATCCAGCTGAAACCTGCCATATAATTAGTCAGAAATGAGTCAATAGAATAGCCTAATGAGAGCCAAAGTTAAATTCAGTTCTAGCATACAACAGATTGAGGAGTTGTATGAGGAGACGAGGAGACCTGAGGGCAAGTTTTAAAGCACCATCGAGTCATGTAGTAATAAGTATGAAGCTGAATAAAGTTAAAGAGAGACTATAGAGAATGGATATTATTTGGAAGAGAGGTGGTAAATAATAGTGTGAAATTCCGGCTTGCTGATTTCTTATAGCATGTTTTATTAAATGCTTGTGGGTTGCTGTTTATTACAAATGATATTTGTTTGTTGCTTGTGTGTTTTTGTCAACGGGATAATAAATCTCGTTATTTGTTATTAATACCTACAAATTGTGTCTGCATACACCTACTACTTCGATCCCGACGATTTTATGTAATTTTGTAAGGAAACATTTTCGTAAAAGTGTTGTATATAAAAATCCTTTTAATGATGGTACATTAAACAAATCCGTACATAATATAGTGATGGAAGAGGTTCACGACAAAATTCAAAATACAAGCAACAGAGACACAGCCGCGGCGTATACAGGCAACAGCACAAGAGGTCACTAACACAAAAGAGGAGTAAATAATGTTAGTGCTCAGAGAAATCAACTAAGAGATTTCATTTAAGAATCAAAAGATAGAACCAACTCTCTTGGTCTAGTATATAGTTTTCATCACAGAGTAAAGAATACAAAGGAAGAATCTGTAGACCTCAACTCTTAGTAGAGTTATTATCACAATGTTTGTGTTTTTAAGAATTTCCATTTCCATGGTCTCAATTACCAAACCACTTTTTAAACTTGTCGCCCAAGTTATTTTGGCGGCGCAAATAACTACGCAGATGAAAAGTATTATATTCATAATAATATCATCAAACTGCCATGAACTTTTTAAAACTTTTGAATTGGGTAATTTATGGTTACAATTATATCCTTTGAAAAAAAATTAAATTCCTCAAATACGAAAAAAAATTCCGATTTACTTCGGAAGTATGGAAATATCATTCTTATGTCCTTATTCTACATAATCTTTATTAAACAAATAAAAAAGAAACAATAAATAAATCATGGATGATACATTGGTAATAAAATAATTATTCTATTATCTTAATGGTATGCTTGGAAAACAATTGAATTCCATGATATTGTACATAAATATAATCATATTCTATTATATTAGTAATGTAATAAAAATTTGGAATACATTTGAAATTACGGTAAAAAAATATCGTTTCCTACTTTTAAGATTTTTTTTCGAAGAGAATTCGAAAAGGGTATTTCACATTCTTTTCTTGTTGATATAAAAAAATAATCACTAATTCGCTTACAGTCAAAGCAAAAAATAAATGCGCTTGAAAAACAAAAATAAATAGCGATAAAAACAAAGTATGAAATGTATTTTTGGATTCTTTTTTCAGCTTTATCCATCCAAATACTAAACAAGTATTTTTATACAATTGCTTCAAAGTAATAACACCTTCAAGCAACGGCAATAATCCTTAAGAAAATTTATGTTTATCAAGAATTTTTCGAAGTTTGAATATATTAGAAAAATTTTCTTGGAATTATAGAATCTCAGAAATTTAACTGCTGTTATCTTAAAGAAATGAATTTAAAATCAGAATCTTCAGATCAGAAACTCCAGATATATAAAATAAAAATAAAATCAATTTAAGCAATCAAACTGAACTCAAAAATCTTTGACGAAGAGATACGACAGATTTTTATATATTTTCCCCTTTGCTTAAAAAATAATAATGACCCTCCAGAATCTAAATCTTTATTTTTATTTATTTGTGTATTTTCTTTGAAACTAATCGAAATTTACTATCACGCTTTTAACGTTTGCTTCTATCATTTCCGCCACTTTTTTTATTGCTAGCAAAAAATAATTCGCTTCCAAAAGTTTTACTTAGTTTTCTTATTAATATTAAGCAGTTTTCATTTTGTTTGCAAAGTCCACTAAAAAAATAACGCTTCTGATTTATTATTTCTATTTTCTTTTCAGTGGAATGATTTGCATCCTAATTTAATACCAAATATCTCATCTGAAAAAACGAATATTTTCCAAATTCCTGTATTAATGAAAAACTCAAACTGAATTAATTTGTATTTTGATTTTTTGTAATTTATATATTTCTATTTACTTTTTTCATCATCTTAGATTATCACATCTTCTAAAGTTATCGAATTGTCTGGCATCAAGATCATCAGAATTAAATTTATGTTTTTGTTTCTTCAAATTTATTACAATCTAGGATGTTTCATAAACAGGGATTGATATCAGCGATTCATGTTTCCTTCGTCTCAAATTTCAATGGTACTTTACATTAAACTGATATCTAAAAATATATATCATAAATATATATTATTTAATGTTTAGAACTTGAAAGTCAGATTTTATAATTGTGTCTTAGGTAAACATCAAGAATCCTGTAATTATATGTTTCTATATTTTACACAACTAAATATCTCCTCTGTTATGGCACGATATAAAATTTTCTAACATATTCTACCGATGCAAAGTACTTTATGCTGTAATAGATCAATTACATATGATCTCAAATTGTTATATATTATGATAAAATAATATTTGTCGCTTCTGGTTCCAGCTGTTGTATCAAACTGTCGTGTGTCAATTTTCCGTAAACTTTTACAGATGCAAAACATTTATATATATTTGCACCAACTGTCAGTTATAGTATCAAAATGCTGTATAACTTGATATGCAATTTCTGATATAGGATATTTTGAGATAACGGTGAATATGTTTCCTTGAAATAATAGCTCCTAAAACTTTAAATAAACTTGAATTTAAATTTTTTTATTTCTAAATAGAGTTTGCAGTCAGATATTGAGAAACGCTAATTGCTGTATGTTTTGCTGTGCAACTTTTAATATGGAATATTTTGAAATAATCACGAAAATATATTTCTTGAGATGGCAAATCCTTAAACTTTAAAATAAATCTCATTTTTCTAAATACGGAGTTTCCAGCCAGATATTAAAAATACAGTAAACAGAAAAGTTGCAATTTTATCGTATACTATAGTATAAGTGTGTCTTAAAATATGTGATTGAAATCATTTACTATATTTTATGAAAGTTAAAGGATTCTTAGAAGATTTTCTTTCATTTCTAATTTTTATAAATTTTTATCATAAATTCAAAAACAATAACCGTAACAAAAACAGTTCCTGTAATGCAATAAATATATAATTCAAAATGCAATAAATATATAAATCTTAATATTCTTATCGAAATTTTAAATTCATTAATTACACTTTTATACTTTTCCAAAAAAAATTGTTGTTTCTATAAATAGCAAATATAAAATTTTTCAAACGGCTACATATGTTAATTCCTTAAAATTTTCTCACATGTTTTCAAATAAAGGTCTTATACCCTTTACTTTACGACTTTGAAAAGTTCGAACACTCAGTTTTATTGTTTTTATAATTCTATAAATTTAATTTTTGCTCTTAGTAGTATAATAAAAAATAGAACTAGCATTTTGTTAGTATTTTCTTTCCGACAATTAAAACCAAAATTTGGCGAAGAATTACAGAGTAATATTACACTCCAAATTTCATTCATTTAAGTCATTGTTGTTTTAAGTCACCACGTTTACTTGGGTGCGAAATAAACAAACTGACAAATAGTTAACTTCTAGTCTGATTTAGTAAAAAATTTGGTACAGATCTACATTTTAAATTATATACACCAAAGTTTATTGATTTCTTAATATTTTATAGTTAATGTGCTTACTTTTTCTCGAACAACCAGACGAATAGACTTCATTGCAAATGGATTTCGTTCAATATTTAACAGAATTATTCAAGTCTAGGTACCAAATTTTGCTTATCTACCCAAAAGCAGTTTTGAGTTATGGTGTTCACAAACAGCCCAAACATGTGTCCAAACTCAGGGAGATCTAAACTATGGAGATTCAATAAATTCTCAAATTTTATAATGATTTAAATACTTTACATTTACACAAAACAAAGTTATATCTTAAAATATTAATAGAGAGAGAAAAAATTAATGAATATTTAACATTTATATTGCTGCACTTTTCAGGAATATTTTTCAAATAAGCAATTCATGCCTCTTTCTCGATGGACTTGCTGGTTGTGATTTTTCTTTTAAATATATTAAACAGTCGAAAACCGCAAGATTCAAATCATTGGCAATCGAAATAGGAAATTAAATCTCAGCAAACTGAAAATAAAAATCCCCCAGGAATGAAATGCCCTTTTCGCCCTTGGAATCGAGGGACGTGAACACTGAGAGGAAACGTTGTTTTATTTAAAATTTCCCCAAAATGGAAAAAATTTAATTCTTCCGAATTGTTTTTTCTCTGCGACTGTTCTGAACATATTCCCAGACGTCAGGGCTCCAAAATGAAAGTCTGACACTTCAATTTATTCTGTATTTTTTCCCCCTTTTTGTGAGAAACGTTACACTCTTTTTTCAGTGAAACTTAATTTTCTATTTCGATTACAAATATTTAAACTTTCATGGTAGTTTTTCATTTTTATTTAGTAACTATATATGAATTTCAGTTTTTAAAAACATATAAGGGGCAGTCAAACGAAAACGAGACAGATGGAAATAAAGGAAACAAACTTTTTTATTTTAAAAGTAATCGCCAAAACTACTAATAAATTTATCCCACTACAAGACAAGATAGTCAATGAATTCTTTGAAAAAGTTGACTGCTTACGGAATCATAGCTTCTCCAAGATGTGCACCTCTTCGTCAGAATACTGCACCTTATACTTTCAGTTACAGAACTTCAGTAAATAAGGTGGGCACTTTTATGAATGCTCGCTATGAACAGGTTCGCTTATATATTTCTTCGGAGCTTCAAAAATACGAAAATGGCAAGGAGATATATCTGGACTATATGGAGTATGTGTAAAGGATTCTTTCGATAGCGCTTAATTTCCTCAAACTTTCACACACTCGTAATTCACGGCACACATTCGGGCATGAGTTTCACTCCCTGTTACTTTTTCTGTTGTCAACAAGCACACGCTAGCACGTTGTTCGGCTTCAATGGTTTACATAATGATGTCGGACTCACACACGACTCATTAACTTCATTTCAAGCACGTTTAACAAAGAAATGACAGAGCGGTGACCATTCACTTTGTACCTTACCTATTCCCAATAGAAACCACATTTATTCACGAATATTCCTACGTTACCAACTCCTGCGTATATTCATTATATAGTCTGTCTCGTTTTCATTCGAATCTAGACAGAAGTGTGTAAAAATTTGTATTTTTAATTTCATTACAGAATTTTATCTAAATCGTATATTAACACAAATGGTAAATGCAAATATGCAGATACAGTATGAATTAAATTGTATCTTTTATCTTTATATTAGATATAAATTATAAATATTTATTATGTGATATATGATAGCGAAAATATTACTAATTAATCTCACCATTGACCAGTAAATTATTTTTGACGAGCATACTAGTCACAGGAAAATTACATTTTGCGTTATGAAGAATTTGTTAAGAGTTATAAGAAGTGACAATTTGTAACTTAAATTATAATTTTAGAAAAAATTCAAACATATTCATAAATTTTAAGATGTTTAAAATATTCTAAGGTAAATTTAAATCTAATTAACAAATAAAATATTATTATGTGCTGCACCATGTTTTACTCAATGCCCTTCTCTAACAGTAAATTAAAATAATAAATTATTCTTTTTTATTTATTTTCATTCATACTCCAAAAGATGTTTGCTTAAGCAAACAAATAAATGTGATTATTGAAAAATAAAAGTCATTTTGTAACATAAGTTCATATTACACGTACTCTGAATTTTCGAGTTTAAATTAGTTACATTAAAGTACCGCTGTAGAGCAAAACTAGGGCTATTTTCTGATGGGCCTCGTAATTTTGAACCTCGGTCAGATGGCGAGGCCTGATCTGACAGTCCTCTCTCCAAACCCAATCAGAGGGAGGACGATTGGCCTGACAGATTTAATGTGCAACAGACGGTTCTTCGGAGGAATCATGCCCCGAACCTGAAATACTCTGGCTTCGAAGCCGAGACCTTACCATCAGGCCATCGTGGCAGCTATGTTTTCTAGTATACTTAATTACAGTCACAATTTAGGTACGGATTTTTCAAAGAAGTCGAAAGAGTTAATTAGTTAAAAAGTATAAATCACTTTTGTGAATTAATTCCATCTACTTAGAATCATTTTGCTAATGAATTCAAGCATTTTCTCCCATTAGTTTGCGTTCAAATACTGTTTTCCTTAAGTTTCTCACAAAAGACACTGTTTCGTTTTTTGTTGGTGTTGTTATTAATCTTATAAAATATTGTTGCTGCTAACCATTAGTAAAGGAATTCTCACAAAAGAAGTTATTTGGAGTTTTCTTGTCTCTTGGTTAGGAGAAGGTATTCAAACAATAGATAAATATAAGACATGCAAATGGAAAATGACTAAAAGTTTATACTGAGTTTAGACTACGCTATGCAGCATGAATAATTCAAAGAATAGCAATCCGTAAAACGTGTTCAGAATGGCGAATACTCAGTTAAAACATCCAAGAAACCATAAAAACTAGTTGCTGCTGTTGCAGTTCTTTGTCCTATGGGCACAGATGATGCGAAAATTTGATCACTAAGTTTATATTACGAATTCCTCTGCTGAATTTATTTCAAATTTGATATTTAAAAGCAAGCAATGGTTTATAAATGCAAATAAGTATTCGTCACGGTGGATATACATGTTGGATTTGTAGTTAGATAGTTTATGTTCCGCCTACATATTTTTACAGAAATATAGAGCTTTTACTCCTTTGTACTTTTATTCCACGTTCTACGCATATTTTTTTAGAAATGTTAACATGATGTGAAAAATGTATCAGCACAACCAGGGAGATGACTATATAATCTCAGTTCTGGAATCGTTCTGAGAAGGATGTATTCGACTATGCTCGACGGTAAATTTTAGAAAAACTGAATTTTTTCAAAACTATTTATGATTTTTCGATGTATTATCAATTATAAACACTATAAATTCAAAAAGTATTGGAAAATATGTTTTGAGCAATTGTTGTAAATTTTAATGAAATTTAACCAAGACGATTAACACTCTATGACTATTTAATGACGAATGAAATGAACCAAAATCTAAAAAAAATATTGAGATGCAAAGAAGTTATGGGTAAAAATATACATATATATTTTTTTCATAAATTCATAACCTAATTTTTTAAAAACGCCTATAAATGTAAAAGTATTTTACCAATAATAAAACTTTTTGGTTCATTTTATTGCCCATGTTATTTAAAACACACGCTGAAATTTTTAAGTAGATATCTCTATTAATTTTTGGGATATCAGGTTAAGGAGGAAAAAATATATAAATCTTTGAGAAAATATTATTTTTTAGCTAAAATTTGTCTTTAATTATGTTTTACTATATGACCTGGATGATAGGTTAGACTTTTCTTTTCCTAGAAAAATTAAAGTATTTTGGGAAGAGGAATGAACTACAAGAATCAACAACAAAAATCGCCAATGTAGTCGATAATCAGGGTTTTCAACGTATTCGGATACCTTAAAATATGCAAGTTAAAATTTTCTATCAAGTAAATTTAATATTTTCTTTAAAAAGGCTTAGATGATTAAGTTTTGTGTTTTTTCAACTTCTTTTTGGAAAATGTAATAACTGTTGAAATTGGACAGATTTACTTATTTTGGACATCTTATTTTACTTCCATTCCGTTCTAATAATAATCGGGCATTTCCACAGATAAATAAATCACTGTATTTAATATGCAGTGTAAATATAAAGTAACACACAATAATAAATACATTAAGTTATTTTGATTTAATTCAGCATTTTATAAAAATATCGATTTACCGCAGCTCATAAGTGTAACTAAGAACTTTTCTTAGCGGGGATATGAAAAGGAATGTATAGAAAACACCTCTAACAATTTGTTGGCTATGACATCAATTGATGGAAATGTGGCTTAAATTTGAATTTAAAATATAAATTTTATTCCTGTAGGAAAAGTATAAAAATGATAGTAAAATATTTATATGAACTGAAGATCAGATAAATAATTTAATAATGATGCATTTGATATAATGAAATTAGGTTAGCTGCAGTTACAAGAAAAATGTAATCCATATAATTTATGCATTAGTCCAGATATGCTAGATAATAAAAGCAAAGAATACAATTTTAATAAGTATAGAAAAATAAAAAAATTATGGCCCTACTTAAAAAGAAAATGAGATATTTTTCTCATTTTGAATTAAAAATAGAATATCTATAATGTTTTTAAAGTTTACATTTAAAAATCCTGATTTTTTAAAAATAAGAATCGAAAAAAATTCAAAAAGAATTTCTTTTAAACCTGCATCAGACTCTATACTTGTAAATTTAAACTAATACTTATCACACACATAAAAAACATATTAATTATTTATTTAATTGAATATGATATTGATTTTTAAAAAATTTAACTTTACTTTGCAAAATAAGGCAAAAAAAAAAATTGGATGATTTCTAAATAAGCAAAGAATGATACATAATAAATAAACCCAATCTTAGACAATAATAAAAAATGACAACCAAGAAAATTATTTAAAAATCTGATCAAAATCTGAATTTAACTTCAATCGAACTATCCAAAAAACTCAAAGAAAAAAAGAATTTGAATAAACTAAACAATATTAACTGCCATTATCAGCAACAACCCATGTCGAAGACTTGAAATTCTAATAATTTGGAGCATTTCATATTCTTCGCTAGAAAATGAATTGATTATGTTGCTTCAATAATTTATGATTTTCTTTTTTTATAGCAATTGATACATTCATATGAACAAGTTTCTATTTCTTGATAAAAATGAGGTAATAAGATTTATTAATCTCAAATTTTAGCATGTAGTAATGCGTGTAGAAATTGCCAAATTTAGCAATGAATTAAGCATAAAAATAAATTTTCCTATGATATAATCAATGTATGTATATTATAATATTATATATATATATATATATATATATATATATATATATATATAT
>JAPMOQ010061158.1:631343-659353 GCA_026543055.1 Argiope trifasciata
TAAACTTCTTAGAATTAAAATAATTCTTTTACTTCACATAATCTTTTTACTGAAATATTTATAATCATGAATTTTATTGCTCTGCTGGGTGCGAAAAGTTATCAAACTTGTCGAACTTACCATACGGTCAAAAGTTGATGTACATTTATTATGACATAATAATTTTAATCTTTTCGAAAATGAAATTTTACACCCATTAGTAAAAATTTTTGGGGTTTTTTTGGTTTTCAAGTCATTCAAATATGAAATACATGTCTCATTATGTTGCGGCAATCTTTTTTTCCAAACCACGGATGCACTTTCTTAAAGTTCTTCAGATTGTTCGTTGTACCACATTTTCTACACACGCAATGAGCTCATTGCAGTTTCGTAACTGCTTTCTCTCAGAAAAAAAAATCATGTCTTGGCAGCAGATAGAAAGCACAATACTGTATCGTTACTACATAGGAGATGCGACAGGAAATTGCCCATGTAATTGGTTAATCTTCTAAACTGCCAAAAGTGCAGCTTAAAGTCCATTGCGTGTAACTAAGATGTCTTGCTCGTAAGACTTTTAGACACACTGAAAGCTGTAGCTGACTTAAGAACGAACACTATTGTTTGATCATACCATTCCACACACCAGTCTTTAAAAAACAACCAACCTGAGTTTCAAACGAATGTTAATATTAGTTTATTCACTAAACCGGATTTCGAAGTGCATATCAAGAACAATTCAGAACATGGCTAGGAAAATTCACTCATTGCAAGTTGAAATAAATTACAATGGAATTCACTCATTGCAAACTGAATTAATTCACTCATTGGAAATAGAAATTACTCACTCATTACAAGTTTAAATAATAAAATGACACATGGATAATCCATCATGAGTATCCTGCAACAATAAGTATAAATTAGTTGTAAGGAAACAGTGTCAATGTTAAAGCAATGGCAGATGGTATCTGGACCATAGTTTATTTTTATTCCGCTCCTTTTCGTCAGTAGCAATTTAAAAGATTAAATGGCTTCCAGTGTATACATTATAAGCATAAATATAATTCAAGTATTATCCATGCATTTCTGTTTAAAAATAGCATTAGTTCACTTTAATTCTATTTTAAGAATTTTCCTATGACTGGAGCCAAGGGCAGCTATATCTCAATGTCCCCACTTTCATTTTAATTCTAATTAAATGTTTTATTTCTATGAGTGAAGCTAGGACAGCTGTACCTCCCTCTTCTCTCCCGGTCGCTAAGTCACGGCAAGGGATAAATAACTCTTGCACTTACTAACAAAATTTCACAGATAAAGTGTTTTTTATTCGTTTATCGAATTACGAATAAATCCAACTTCGTTTCACTAACCATCCTACACTAATAAATTATGGAAGTAGTGATTTGTTATGAAAGGTTATTAATGAAAAGGAAAATAAATTACTCATGGAAAATAAACACATGCTAAGCAGTTCTTTACTTGTATTGTGCGGTTAGCTGATGATGAAATGTCGGAAATCATGTTCTTGAACAAAATAAATCAAATTCAAGCATTCTTTTGAGATAGTTTAATTATTTTGTTGCGGAAGGTAAAATTTTATTCAGAACTAAATTGATTTATTTCAACTAAAATACAAGATACTTGTCATCTGGTATTAAATTTAAGCAGCTTTTAATCCATCAAACAAAAAGTATTTCTTAATAATGTTTATATCAAACTTTAAAAACTTTTTGTAAAACTGCACTTTCCTGGTTTATCTAACTGAGTTGCTAAGTCCTCAAGTGCACTTTGCTGACCTTGAAAATTTCTCCTGCATTAAAGCTAGCAGAGTTTCGCATAATCTCAATGATATTTTCTTTCATGACTTTATTATCCAACGAGATGATTTAAACTTTCCCCGTGCAAATACCAAGCAATTAATTTTAGAAATTGTTACTGACAAAAAAAAGTTAATCATGAAATACCTAAATGTATCTGATTTGATTAAAATGAATTTTATTCCCCTATTTGACGTGTATAAAGATAACCCATTTGCCATATAATTCGACTGCGACATTTTTAGAAATTTGAAACGAAATGCTCTTGAACTTTTCATAATTGCGAACTTTTGAAGTTACAACTTAATTGTTCTTTAAGTATAATTAAGGTACAAGGGGTGTCCAAATGAAAAGGTACGAAACGATATTGTGAGCATAAATGAAGACTTTATTCAAAGTATGTGCCATAGGCCTGAGTACAACAATCCCATTAATCAATGGCCCGAGTAATAAATTGTTCCCAGAATTCAAGGGGCCGTGACCCAGTCCTTCACAGCGCCCTTGAGTTCTCAGTCCAAGTTGAAGTACTTCTATTTCAGATATTTCTTCAGGGGACTAAATATATGAAAATCTCAGGGCAACATGTCCTGACTGTAGGACGGATGGTTGAGATGCCCTCACTTCAACTTTGCCAGTTCCGCGTATGTGAACCTGGAACGTGTATAATCGTGTCATCGTGAAGCAAAACCACACCTTTATTAAGTAGCCCCGATCTTCAATTCTTCATGGACCTGCGTAGTCTTCGGAATGTCTCACAGTAATATACATCCAGGTTAAAGGCTATTCTGTGGTCGGAAAATTCAAGGAGTTGTAGATCTTGGACGGCGAACTTAATGACGCTGTGAAGGACCGGATGTCATCACGGCCACAGGAATTCTGGGAACAAGAATCCTTCGGCTCGTTAATCAATGGGATCATTGTGCTCAGGTTCACGGTGCACATTTTAAATAAGGTCTTAATTTATAGCCATATTCTCGTTTCCCACCTTTTCCTTTGAATATCCCTTGTATTGTTTAAATACAAAAAAAAAAACGTAAAATGCTTTGAAAAAAAATCTTGGAAACATATGTGGAGGAACAATGAAATCGATTTGAGCTTCATCATCAGAGCAAAACAAGTTATTTTAGAATAAACTTGCGAATATTTATTAAATTTTTTTCACCGTAATTAACTTGATATAGTTAAAAAATTGTTTCTTAAATTTTAAATTCATGTAATTCCTCCTCTTGTACTATATTTCCAAAAAATTATGAAGAGAAAATGCCATTTAATTTTTAATTAATTAGGATCTTAATTAAAGTTTCAAGAAATATTGCTCCAAAATGAATATTTCTACCCACCAGTGTACATCTGCACTAAATTTGATAATTATAAATGTAATGGTTTGTTCTGTGGAACAACAACTTATATTCATTCACCTCCATTTTTAGTAGTGGTTTAAACGGTTTCATCGAATCAACTTTAACAGTGGCAATACACAAATATAAGAAAGCAAAGTTGCACATAACAAATTGATAATAAAATTTTATTCATTAAAAAAATTGAATAAATACTTGTTTCAAATCGTAAAACAACTAAAGATTTTTTAATATTTTTTTTAATGGAACTCGCTTTCTCAAAAAAAAAATTCTGTTAAAATAATTTATTTTAAAAAGTATTTATCGAATCCAAGTAATTGCAATGTAATTATTAAATAAACCCAAGGTTAGGAATTTTAAAATTATTCATGAAGTTTAAAACACTGGTAAATGCTCATATGTGAAACGAAAGTATAAAACGGAACTATGCTTTCTAATAAATAAAAAATTAAAAGAAAAAATGGATTTTTTTTAATATGCAAAAAAGCAAATATTTTAGATTTTACTCTTTCCTACGTTTGTTTGTATTCGATAATTTATTAATAAGGCTTTAAAATGTGGAAATATAGACTTGAAGAACATCTACAAGAGGCAGAGGCTAGTAAAGAATGAAAATTTAATTAAATTATCCGATTTGCTAGTAATTTCTCTAACCAGTATTCGAAAATGCATAAATGCAAAATCTTCAGAAAGAACATACGAAAATATTTTATGGTATTTTAAAAAATGCTCGGGAAATTAAATGTTTATTATCCCTAATCAAATGATGTTAAATTAATTCTTTAATATATTCCAAAAAGCAAAACTACATCAAATAAAGACATTTATTCTGACATAAATATACGATAAGAATAATTTAATTACTAAATTTGTACATTAAATAATATATAATTTCTTTACATATAGTATATTTATACATCGACGATTAAAAAGTGTAAATATAAGTCCTAAACGGATGATTAAGATTCACTAGATAGCTTTTATTTTATTCACTTTTTGCTTTAAAGAATCTGAGAAAATAGGCAAGAAAATTAAAAAGTTAGATTGGGCGAATTTATATACGTATTCAACTTTGACAACAGGAAATCTTCAGCAACTGTTCAGAACTTTTATTTCTATATAACGAAAAAAGGAGTTCTATCATCTCTATTTTTCAAATATGGATTATTGCATAAAAATAAGGAAGTTCTATCCCATTCTATTGAATAAAAACTAATAAATACTCTGAATATTTTATTAGCTAAAACCTTTGCCATATGGCAATAAGATATAGGAAATCAGTAAAAAATAAGATATCGCACCGCCTGTGGGTATGGGCTGATATAGGAAATCTGTAATAAAGCCATTAACAGAATAATCTGAAGAAAGAGAAAGATTTATTCCATATGAGGGGGAAAATGAGGGGTCACATTTATCTATAATAATTTAAAGACCCATCTTATTTTCCATTTTTAGTTAAATTTCGAAAAAAACATTCAAAAAATAATATTATGTATGTGGATATTACTTTTGTGGGAAATTCCTTTCAATTTAGGTTTGGTTTGTGAATTTTAGTGGCGCAAGAGCCAGTTATGGCTAAATTGTGCCAGTCGTACGGTTAAAATATTGACATTCATGGGTTGGAAACAACGTTAAAATAATTGTGACAATAGAATTTTGAAAGAACTACATTAAAGGATTGAATTTTACTCGGTGAAAATTAAAAAAATGTTGCTAGATTCCATGGTATATTTAATTTCCTCAAAAAGCTAGTTCCACTTACAGAATATTATTTTTTAAATGCTTTTTTGAAATTTTCAGTAAAATAAATGTAATACTCTTTGTAAAATACGATACTAATCTATCATAAGTTTTTAGTCAATTTAAGAAAATAATTTAGGTGTTACCGTTCAATGAATTAGCTTCATTTACATTGTCGCAATTCTGAAGTCATTCTGAATAACGCTTTGTTTATGGACAAAATCTCTAGAGTAATTTTGTTTTTTTTAATTGGCTTGTTGTCTAGAACTATGCTGTTAAAAATGCAAATGACCAAATATGCGTTAAGATATAAGAATAATCTCTGGTCACCAAAATTAAATTTTACAGCAAACATAAAACTTTCTAGTATCCCTCTAGATCAACCCTCCCCATCCAAGATGGCAAGCGTTTTCTACATTTTTTGACATTTGACACTTTTTTCATGTCAACAATTAACTAGTAATTAATCTTTAATCTTGCAGAATCTGCATTTTTAGTTAGAAATCCCTTTTCAATTTAGTAAGAATTTGCTATTATTTGAGAATATTTTTAAATCTTATATCGAGCTTCGATAAGTCGCTATTTTTATAAAAAGCACTACATAAATACTTTACGTACAGGGTCACCCAAATTAAAGTTACCCTTTTCAGAGCTAAATACTGCCGTAACTATTCATCCGAAAATTCTGAAATTTTGGGTACGCTTTATTAAAAAGTTGGGAAAGACATTTTGCTATAAAAAAAAGTTCCAAATGTCTCCACTAGAAGGCGTATTCATGTAAAGCGGGTCTGTCCTACGCAATGGATCCGGAGCCGTCGCCATGGCTAGCAGTAGTGTTCGCCATGTCGCAACAGTGTTGGATAGGCCTATTCCACTATGCATAGGATCTTCATTAATATCCTACGATATTATCTATACAAAATCTCACTTATTCATTAGCTTCATGCACAAAATTTTGACTCACGATTAACGTTCTCACTGCAGTTTCTTGCTAATTGTGAGGTCGATTCTGAATAGCCTTAGAGCATTTTGTGGTTCGATGAAGCTCCTTTCCGTTTAGACGGCTCCATGAATACGTGTAACTGCCGAATTTGGGCTACAGAACATCCCCGCTCTACCCTAGATGTTCCGTTACATTGACCGAAAGTAACGGTATGGTGTGGATTTAATGCTTCTTTTATTCTGGAGCCGTACTTCTTCGAGGGAAAAAAAACTCATTTGGTGCAATGACATGCACTATCAAGACAGAGCGATATGCATCGATGCTGGAGAATGCAGTTGTTCAGTCTCTACAATCACGCCAATGTCTTGACCGAACGATTTTTATGCAGAATGGTGCGGCTCCACACACAGCAAATTGTTTTAAAAATATTCTGAAAACACATTTTACAGGGGTAATAATCCACCACTTCAATAATGCTTAGAGGGCCCGATACCCATACCTTAAACCACACGATTTTTGACTCTGGGGATACTTGAAAGATCTGGTTGGCCGTGACAACACGAGAACGTTGTCTGATCTTAAAGCAAGTATTTACCGCCGAATGTTCAATATTTCAAGACAGACACAACGCTCTACAGTTGAACATGCCCTTTTCAGATTTCAGAAGGTAGCTGACAATGTTGGCCAGCATATCGAACATGACTTGGATTAATTCCAAGCTAATGTGTAATTCTTATAATAAAAAAAGTTAATAATACGTTCTCTAGTGGCGACATTTGGAACTAAGTTTTTTTAAACAAAATGTCTTTCCCATTCCTTTATTAAGGCGTAACCAAAATTTCAGAATTTTCGTATGATAGCTACGGCGGTATGTAGCTCTGAATAGGGTAGCTTTAATTTGGAACACCCTGTATATTGACAACATATTACATTAGTCTTTTATAAATCAATATTATCTTCGTATAGAACGGCATTTTTACCCCTCTCTGCCACTCTTATATTTAAAATGTAATATTAAGTCAAACTTCTTGTTCCGGTACGTGATATTATTTTCATACTACCCCTCCAAATTAATATGTTGGTGTAGAAGCTTTTTTTAAAGAACAAAGTATTCAACAATGCTTTCAAAAAAATTTAATCTTCATCCAATATGTTGATATAATAGCTTTGAAAAATTCATTCTTAGTGTACTTTCTGCAAAATAATTTTAAATTGCTGGAAATAATTGTACTTTGGTTCGACATTTTAATAACTGAGACAGAATATTGTTTTTTTTATATATGTTTAAATCTCACACATATTAACATGTGAGTAATTTTAAATAAAGAAAAGCAGAAAAAGTAACGTTATTTTTTTTTCTTGGAAATTGTTCCCTCTTCTTTTATTCATTAGAAAGATGAAATGTGATAAAAGAAAGATCAAAATAAAAATAAAAATATTTTGACTCATTAGAAGATTCAACACGAAACCTTCAAACAATTTTCTTTATCTGAAAAATATAAATTCTAACCCCCATAATCTCTTGAATTTTTTAAATAGCTTATTATTTATAGCAATATACATTTCAAAATAATTATTTTTAATATTTATTTGAAATAATTTTTATAAGGAAATATATATTCATAATATAAAGAGATATTTCCAAAGAAAAGAAACAAAAAAACCATATGGTAAAATGTTTAAAAGAAAACTTTAATTTTAAAAAAGAACAGAGGAGAATTTAAAACATTTCGTTGATTTATAGAAAAAAAACCTGGTATCCTTCCATAAAATTTACATCCATCAAGGAAATGTGTAAAACAGACATTTTTCAGAAACATTTAATCTTTCAAATTCTTTCTTGTTAATATTCTGTCTTCACTGTTTGTTTTCACGGTAGATTTTCCCGACATTTTGCTTCATTCATTCTCGTTGATTCTTTTCTTATCATCGGTTGTTTCAGAGAATAAACAATTCTATTCTCTTCAGTTTGCATACTGAATCGTCTGCCACAATCATTTCCGACGAAATAATGTGCCTGGTAGAATAATTTGTGTAACATTTATTCGCTGAATAAAATTCTTCGATGCAGTAACAGAGCGACTAAATTGAAACTTCGAGGAAAAATTTGTTCTTAAATTGAAATTTTCCGATTTCTTTGTTTTTTTTTTATCGGTCTTCGAAAATAAGAAATAATCTATTGCCTTTAATTTTCTATTTTTTAATAAAATTTATTTCTTTTCTAATAAAATCTGTGTCTAAAAAAGCGTTGGAAAAATTTATAGCTTGTGTATTATGTAGATGTACAAATATTATTTTGTACTAAATTAATCAGATTTGCAAATGCACTCATCTCTGATTTCCGTATATTTTGTATCGTATTGTTACAAACCTCCAATTTTGCTTCAGGACACGAATGGTATCATCGTAAGAAAGACCATTTCGCGATTATCCCTATAGGTATTGTTCGGGTGTAGCGTCAATTATCTCAAAGCTTGGCGACAACCTTGGTTGCTTGAGGGAAAATTTTTCAACTTTGGCAACAAAATGGATAAGGCTTGAAATTTTAAGAATTTTATCGATCCATTCAATAGTAACGAGATATGACCTGATTGGTCCAAGAACCTTATAGACACGCCTCCCGGGAACTGTAAAAGGCCGGTAGTCTCAAGGCGCAAGGGTTTGAATTGGAATTTGGAAGTGGAGTCAACCATCAACCAGAATTGGAGCTGGAGTCTTAGACTAGTAACGAGTCTCCGAGAAAACAGCAAAGCAACGGCGATACAGTTCGGGAAATGCCAGCACTGTGTGGGGCTCAAGCGAGTACTGAACTGAGTAGCGTTCCGAGTCCTTTTGTTTATTATGAAAGCAGCGCCAAGTCCTCTGACGAGTAGACAGTCTGTAGTAGCTTGTAGGTAGCTGGATACATCTAAAGTGTAGAAATTCAGCGATTCGAGCGACCTATGTGAGCGTAGATTGAATCTATGAAGATTCCTTCTGCTGAATTCTGTCTGGTCACTTTTGTATGCTGTGGATGTTATTACTACCGTTTATGACTTGAAAGCTATTGTCTGTTTTAATGTGTAATGTCTGTTGTAATTTGTGTCTTCGTTTCGGCTATATTTGTCGTCTATGTATTCGTCGTCTTTGTGTTAGTGTCTTCGTGTTTAAATAAAAACCACCATTGTTTTCTCCTGAGGCCTGCTGATTATGTTTTCACACCATACACCCACTACAAGAGAACCTGGTGAAATTCGTCACAGTATCTATTTTGAATTGCTATGATAAAAAACGTCAGACGGGAAGATTTATTATTATCATTTATTTAACCACTTCTCTGCTGCTGATTCTCAGAGATAATATGAAATACAGCGACTATAAATCTAAATTTCCTGTCCTTTACTTCGTAAGAAATAAGATATTTATACATTATTGCCTATGAAGTATATAAGGAATGAAAAAGAAAAAATATATAAAGAATAATATGGCAATCGTTAAAAATTCAGAAATCAAAATTTTCGTAAATCTCTACATTTCAAAATTCCTTAGTTAGAAAAATACACTTTTTGTAATTCTGTCTGTCTATTTGTGAATACGAACCATCAAGCGATATCTAGCTTTAAACTAGGTGGATAAAATTTCTAATTCGGATTTTAAACCAATTTGCAGATTTCCTATAAACTTTTGAACGAAATCCATTCTTAGAAATTCTAGTTGCCGGACTTCCGAATATAAATTTAAAAAAAGGCGTACAAATTATTGAGAGGAAGATAAAATATGGTGCATATATTAGAAATAAATTTAATAATTTTAAAGCATAAAAAGTATAAGGAAACAGGCAGATAAAATTAGGTTCATAGTTTAGCATCTAAAATGAAATTTAGTCAAGAAATCTTAATGAATTTTTTATCAATCTGTCAAAGTATATACTTTCAGTCTATACATTATTAGGATGAACATTAGAGGTGAAATTGCATAAACCCATTGATTTAAATCAATGAAATTCTGGTTATGATCATGTAAATAAACTGAATGCCAAATTTTGATTATAGTCGGTTGGGAAAAATACATCCAAAACACATATTCGTACTGCAGTATCATAAAAATGGTTTCTGACTCTGATTTAAAGATTGACTGATATATCCTAAGTAATATTCCCTAATGCCATTCAAAGAAGTCACTGTCTTACATATAGTCAACACTGGAGGGGGAAGGGGTATGACTTTTATTACAGAATATATGGGAACTCTAGGAGAGAGACTACTCCTATTGGTTACTTTTTGCCATTAAAACGTGCAATATCGATTAATAATTTAAATAAACCGGTGGGGCTTTCTTCACGTATTTCATAAATAAAAATTTACTGGACCCCATGTGCGTTGCTGCTGCAGAAGAAATAATTTCCGAAATATATCTTTTCAAATTTGAAATGGCTAATTTGGTTAATTAAAATGGTGCAAATAATGATGTATATTTTTTTTTTCTTTTCAACAATGAATACATTCATCGAAATCGAATGATATATAAAGGAGAAGTATAAATATTATTTATTTTATTTCTTTTTACTTTAGATAATTGCACTAAGCGTAAACCCTTCGCGCAAGTACAAGCAATAAATTGCCCAAGTTTATCGCAATCTCTTGAAAGATAAGGATGTGCATAAAGTAAGAACAAACATAAATTCATTTTAATATATATACTAGCCGCCTTTGGCGACCAACTGGTTCGCCATGAGTATAGCGTTCTAAAATTTTCAATTAAATCACATATTCATTAGCCTTAAAGTAATTCCGGGCATTGATTGACCTGAAATTAATATTTTCTTTAAGATGATGGACGGAAAGTTCTAAAAGTACACCTTTTCCTAATAATATTCTTTAATTTTATAAATCAGTCAGTTTTAACCATCGGTTATGCTTCCAAAATATTAAAAATGTTTTTTTCGGTAATGTTGCCAAAATATTAAATATGTGTTTTTAAAGAAAGCGAGAAAGGGAAAAAAAGTATTAAATTGATGATACAGATATTGCAAACGATTACATAAATATGCCATTAAGTCGGGATTTCAATGCCTATCCTGTCTAAATTCAATCAGATTTACCGAAAATAAAGAAGATTTATTGAGTTAATGATATAGATATTGCAAACGATTGTAGAAACCTTTGCTTTGCATTTATTTTTTAAAGAAAATATCACATTTTATATTTTATTTTATCCAGTCACGTGATGAAAGTTGCATTTCTTTAGATTTATTTTGCGATTATAATTTTTTTTTATTTGAACTTCCGGCATACTTTTATTTTATCCAGTCATGTGCTAAAAAAACATGGTTAAAATATTTCTTTAAAAATTCGTTAAAAATAGAAGCTTAAGTTATACATTAAAACATTGATATCATTAGAAGGCTAATTTTTTAATCTTTAAACTGATGTAAAAATCATGTTTATGCAATCATATTTTCGGAAATTATAGCGAAAAAACGACGAAATTTCGCTTAAATTTTAATTAATTCAGATGCTAATTAAAAATTCTAAAAAAGTGCTCCGAGGTGCACATTCCGGACCTCCAAAGTATACATGTACCAAATTTGGTAGCTGTAGGTAGAAAGGTTTGGCCTGTAGAGCGCCAACACACACACCCACGCACACGCACACACACACACACACATTGAGCTTTATTATAAGTATAGATATAGATAATGATATGTGATAATTGTTCTATGCCTATAACCTTCGAGCAAGTGCAAGCTATAAGTTGACCAATCTCTGGAACGGTAAGGATGCACATAAGGTACGAACAAACAAAAATTCATTTTTTAATATTAGATAAACAATTATATTTGGTCCCTGCAAGTATTAATCAAAAAGTAATCTTCGAAATTTTTCTCTAAAATTTCTTAGTTCATTGAACAAATTCATTAAGTGATAATAAAATGCATTTATGCCTCAGATACTATGCGTGTTATGCGAAATAATAATTTTCCAGAGTAAGATGAACTAATACCGAATAATGAATTTATTAAAACTATGACTAATAAATTTTAATTTCTATTGTGAAACTTTACAGGAAAACAACAATTTTGCAATATATTTAAAAATGGAAGAAATTTATTCTAGTTAAAAACCGAAAATATGAACATAAATGTCTTGAAAAAAAATATTTTACCTTTTATAATCTTAAAATTGGTATATTAAACTGTGTAAAAAATCAATTAAAAATTCTTTCTAGAGTCATAATTTCTATATTTGTAATAATAATCGTAATACTTCGGATGGATTTAGATCTTAAACTATATCAAATGCATATATGTGAGTAAACTTCAGACCGATTAATTTATGAGATTTATATCTATGTTATTCAGTCAAAATCACCGAAGTGTCATATTAATTTATTAAAGTATTAACAACAAAAAACATTAATAGCTGTTGAAGTACCTTGTTAAATTGAAATCACAAAAAAGAAATTTAAAGCATTTATCAAATAAAAGTTAATTCTTAATGACATATGAATGATTAAATATTGAGTACATTTTAAAAATATAACTTAGATACTGTTTTTACACAGTAGATAATTAGCTATCAAATAATTTCTTCATACACAACAAGTCAACCTTTTGGCAAACTGGGTAAAATTTGATACATATTTAAAATTCAAATAATACAATTATAAACAGCATTTAATTAGTATAGCTTATTGAGCTCAATGCATAAGCAAAAATATGTTCAATCCATAAGATATAATACAATACATAAGAAAAAATAAACGAACATACTTGCAACCAAATATTTTGTTCGGAACCCAAGATAAAGCTACAATTTTAATGTAAAAACCCCATGACAAGCTTCGTTAAACAAATGATTTTTAATCGTTCAGAAACAATAAGATATAATACAAAAAGTGGCTCAGGCTCAAGTATATTTAATACGTGGTAATTCACAATGTTTTAGAAATTGAAATTTTTCACAATTTTAAATATTTCTCCACGAGAAACAGTTATCAGGCTGGCCATTCATGATCACTACACGACTTATTATTTTTTAAATACATCTATTTCATCATAACACTATAGCTACCCTATACCAGTTTCAGTCTAACCTCTTACTTGTACGTTTTGTTAAAGCACGCCATATAAAACTTCCGCGCATTTCTTCCAAGTTTCTCCCTCTACATTCACTGAGCACCTCTCCATATAACTTGGAATGATGGACATAACAGAGAGTCGAATTCCTAAACTTCTGCTCTTTGTCAATCCAATTCTGGGGGATCCCTTCATTGATTATCGGTTTGGGAGGGGAATCGTCGGATTTTTGTGGCGCGCCATGTCTCGTGAACGGCTGATTTAGGGAAAGAAAAATATTGCGTTGCAGAAATTTAGCACACTCGATAACGGATAACGATATTTTTTTGTTTTACGAAAAAAGCTTTTAAATGCAAACAGAAAACGAAACCGAAATGTGCAAGAAAACAGCACAACAGTAAGAAGAGCTTAGAGAGAACCAGCTAGAGATAGTTTAGTTATATTAACTTCCCGTTTTGAAGCAACATTAGGGCTATTTTGGGATGTACTTCGAAATTTTGAACCACGGTTAGATGACGGGGACAACATCTGAGCTGGCACAAGCTCTTCAAACTTCCACACCACACCAGCGGTAAACCATTTGGCCCCGATTGATTCAATGTGCACCAGACCCGCTTACATGGCGGTTTTTCTTTGGAATTGGGCGTCGAACCTGCAATCCTCCAGGTCCGAAGCCGTGATCTTACCACCAGTCCACCGTAGCCCCGAACCAACTAGAGATCAACAATCCAAAGGCAATTCATTTGGCTACTACTTTAGTATGCTGACCACCACTAAATACATTCCATAATAAGAAACGGAAGAGTCTGAAAATATTCAAATCTGTCCTTCGGACAGGAACATCGCCAAAGTTCGTGCACATTAGAGAATAACTGCTTTTGATTACAAAATCGTAGCCAAATGTAGCCATGTTTAAGGCCAAAGTAGAAGGGTTGAAATATTAAATATATATAAAACTATCTTCCTTACGATGAGACCACTGCAGAGAAAAGTTACATCACAGAAAGATGCATTATAAATTATGTTTTCCCTCTCTCCCTTTGTAAACACACTCGAGAAACAACAAAGTTCACAAAGTTTTAGTTCGAGGCAATTGTTCATGTATTTCAAGAAACAGTTCATCTACAGTAAATTATGTGTCCCTTGAACATTATTTTCGGAGAAAATGTATTGGTTTTTTTTATTAATGATTATAGTTAAAATATGCTTAAATGTAATGTTGACTGTAAAGTTAAAATACATATTATAAAGTAAATAAATGCTACGCATATAATTGTGTGTGTGTGTTTCAATTTCATTCTTCCATTTATCTGCTGCTTAGTATGTTTTTAACTTTTCAAATAATGTTGAAATAATTGGCTATTGTCATTCCAAATATAGGAGTATAAGTTGGCATTCTGTTAGCCTAATGAACACAATATATTAAAAATTGTCAGTCATGAGATTTTTAACATATTTTAAAAACTTCAGAATCAATGTAGTCAAAATATACAACATATTTAAACTACTAAAAGATGCACCATGTTAGAATTGCTCTTTCTAAAACATAATTTTGATCAGCACCATTACACAAAATTCACACCTTTACAAGAAGAAATCTAATCCCTAAAAGTGTTTAAAATGTCACCCTCGAAAACTCTTTTAAAATCACCTTTACCAAAAAGGTTTCTTTTTTTAAAAAATCATTTTCTCCCAGCTAGTTTCCTCGCATAACCAAAAATCCGAACCTGCCACTTCTTATAAAACAGTTCATGCAATGTGTCTGCGAAGTTTACTTTCTCGATGGCCTTTTTGGGCAGATGACACTTAACGATTTATGATGCTCTCTCCGCCCATTATAAGACATTGTTCGGACTCTGGCCAGCGCTGGTTTTCACTGCTCAGGATATATAACTTTTGACAAGATGAAAAATGCTTCCATTGAGGTGGTTCTTCACTACTACGGCACTTTGCTTTAAAGCAGTGTCATGTTCCCGAAATGCACTGAAATAGAAGTGCAAAATAAATGTCTCGGACCAATAAAGTTCTATTTTTGTAAAACTATGTCAGACAACTTTTTCAGTGTAACAATCAAAAATAAAACCCAGGATATTTTAAAATGATTTGTGTTTTATCTCCAAAATATTGCAACATGAAAATGTCTGGGGCGAGAAAAGAGAAAACGAAACTAATTACGGAAACTGAACCAAAAACTATTTCGGATTCGAACGAGACTAAAATTTAAAATTAAAATCAAAAATGTGTAAATTAAAAACTAAATATTAATGTGATTCATCTGTATTTTAGTAGTAGCTGAATTCGCACACACTAAATGCAATGATAGTTTTTTTAATTTTAATTTTAAATTTTAGTCTCGTTCGAATCCTAAATAGTTTTTGGTTCAGTTTCCGTAATTAGTTTCGTTTTCTCTTATATTGCCAATTTGTATATATTATTCCAATATGCCCTGCAGAAACTTTTTATTCAGCCATTTCCATGTTAGTCCTCATAAATTGAGCGAAACTGTGTCATTATGTATATAGAAGACACGAATTTTGTCTATTTTAGTATCCTGAGACTATCACTTTTTGGCCATTCTATTTTACCAAAAGATAAGACCCAGAAAAATGAGTCCGAATTCTTAGTCCTTCTTTGACCTTGATTTCCGTTCTATTCGATATTTTTTTATTCATTTTTCTTCACGTGTATGTGTCCTGTCACTTTAGACCGAATTATTTATTTTAATTCAACATTAATTTATTTTATATCCTCGTGTAATCCAAATTTAATTTATTGTAAAACTAGCAGTACCTGCACGGCGTTGCCCATGGTATAGCCTCGAAGAAGAAAAATTAGCTTCAAACTTAAGTCTAGCATCCACCCAATATGACATGGCATATTACGCAACATCAAACAAACCAAAAATATATTAAGAAATTATCAAAAATAGCTACAAAACAATTTTTTATAGAACGAAACATTTTTGCATTTAAGGTGTTCTGGCCAGGGTTAAATTTCCTTCTTCTTGGCATAGTGAGATTTGAATAGCTGTTTAAAATCAGAAATAAACAAAGAAACGTATCGCAAAGGCATACCACAGCTCTTGCTACTCCCACATGTGAAGTTTGAGATTTTCGTGCATGCGCGAAATACTTAAAATTGCAATTATAAAACCCCCTTCTTTTATTTTGATATGAGTGGAATGTACTAAAATCTTCCTAATTAAATTCTCTATAAAATGATATAAATATCTCCAATGTAAGCATTTCTAGAGTTTTTGTGGTCCAAATAATCAAAAGCTTTCAGGATTCTTCATTTTATACTATGAATAGATGTAAGTATTTCCTTTCATCTTCCTTCTCACTTGTATTTTGACGAATTAAACACATCCTAACGCGTGCGCAAAATCGCGGAGGGTTTTAGAATCCGTTGGCAAACAATAGGGATCCTCGATGTCGGCCTACCGTGATCATCAAGAATTTGGCCCTCTCATTATCCTGTACATTCCTCCTCCACTAGTTTATTATATATTAAGAAATGTGCAGGAAAACAGACGGGGAATAGAAAAGGAGCACTTCATTGTGACCATGGAGGTCAAGACAAAAATGGCTTCCATGTTTTAAAAAATAAGTTTTTGAACACATTGTCCACTTTGAACAATGTGTTTAAAAACATGTCAAATAAAGAACTTAAATTCTTTAAATCCTTCTCCGATTCCTCTGTGTTCCTTTTTCCTTTCTTACTATTTCGTTGACTGGTCTATTAATAATAAATTTACACTCGAGTTATCCATAAAGATAAGTCTCGATTCGGCTTTGACATAAAGACTTTTTAAGGGATGGCTCCAACCTAATCACTTTTCGTCCATTACAAAAAAAATAACACCTGTTCGTATTTCCATTGCTAAAATTGACTGACAAAACTTCCAAAGAGGATACGTTTAATAAATAGTCTAAAAGATTAAATATTACCTAATATCTTTATAATATTTAATAAATATAATTAAAAGCTTCTACAATCTTCTAGCTGTACAATAAAACAGGTTGAGACAAGTAAACATTCTTATAACGTGGTGATGATCCCGTTTAGCACGGTGATGATGTAAAGTATGCCAAAACTGAAAAAAAACAAATTTCAGCGGTAGCTTGATGGTAAGGACTCGACTTTGGAATCGAACGGTTTCCACCAAAGACCCTCTTATAAGGGGCTCTATGCGCAATAAATCCATTGGGACCAAACTTCCACCAGATAGTTTGGTTTGGAAGTTTGGAGAGAGAGTGCCAATTCAGCTGCCGTCCTTGTCATTTGAAGGTCAGTCACAAAATAGTCTTTGTGTTGCTTCAAAACTAGATGCTAAAATATATAAACTAAACTTTATTTTTAATTTTTTTTCCTAAATAACCAGAAACACATATATATACACAATTTAAAAAGTTAACTTCCCCTATATTAAACTTTTTTTAGTCATCCTCTAACTAATCAAATTCTCAGAATCTCTATATAATATGATTTTATCAGTGAAAGAATATTATTTGCATTATCAGTCTATAGAAACACACTAGCATAATACACCAAACAATTTTCACAGAAATCCATTCTAATCAGCTCAGCTTTTTCATCTTGCCTCTACTTCGAGAGAAAATTACGTTATTTTCATTATTAAAACAGAAAATTGATAATCGATAACTGTTATAACAAAAAGAATGCATTAAAGTGCAAATTAGATAATAATTAGTGTCAGATATCCAATCTTTAATGTCAATTATGCACCAGTTTATTCATTATGATTTGAATAATTCAGTTGAGAACGTCTTGCAGCTTTATATGAATAAAAGAACTACAGTGAAAGACGACACGTATTTTCTGAGCTAATCTTTTAATAATGAATACATTATAATGTATTTTCTTCGGAGAGAAATATTTTTAGTGTCTTTGGAGAAATTCAAATTACTGTTCTTTATTATTATTTAATAAAGAGAATTCCTCTAAATACAAATCGGATTTTGATTTAGTCTAATAAAATTGGGACATTAGACAATAATCATTAATTTTAGCTTATTCACTTATACATTTACTCAAAACCTAGGAAATCAAATGTGTTCTATAAAACGAATTGATTTCGATTAAAATACGAAACATATAGAATTTGTAATTAGTTTATGTCTTAAATTTTCTCATATGCTTGCATTATACGGCATGTTTTTTTTCCGTTTAACTTGGTAATGAAGAATTCAACATTATCCTCAAAAATACATAAATAGTTTTATTAATCGTGTTATTTACCATTATTGTTTAATTTTTTTAACTGAACGTGTCACGATCCCATCTTTTATTACAAAGGGTGTTCAGATGATAACGATACTGTGGTTTTGAATGAAGACCTCATTCAATGTATACACCCTAGACCTGAACACAATGATCCTATTGATTAACGAGCCGAAGGAGTCAGCGTCCTTGAGATCTCTTTCCAAGATCCGCAACTTATTGAATTCCTCGATCACAGAAGAACCATTAACTGCACTGGGAGACATTCTGAAGATTACATACAGACTGGGGCTACTCACACAGATGGTGTAGTTCTGCTCCATGATGAGGCGCGTATTACCAGGTTCACATACGAGAATCTAACTAAGTTCAATTAGGAGTAGCTCGGCCATCCGTTCTACAGCCAGGACATGTTGCCCTGCGATTTTCATGTGTTTGGTCCTCTGAAGAAATATATGAACGGGAATTGCTTCAATTCGGACTGCGAACTCAAGATCACTGTGAAGGACTGAGTTACGGCTCCTGGAATTCTGGGAACAATTCATTCTTAGGGTCGTTGGATTGTTGTACTCAAGTCTATGGTACATACTTTGAGTAAAGTCTTTATTTATACAACCTTTATTTTTATTAGTCTTTATTTTTTTTCACGACCTACAGGAATTCTAGTAATAAAGAATCCTTAGGGCCGATGATCAATGGGATCTTGGGATATGTTCATGGTCAGCAAGTTCAAGATCTTTTTTAAAATATACTTAGACGATAAACAACAACCATTTCGATAGGTTAGGAAAGATAATAAAAGCTCCAAAATTAATCAATTTTTTAAGGCAAGAGTTCGGCTCCAGTTTTATTTGAGATATCTCAAAAAATTATAAGGAGAAAAGGGAGAACTGCACTGATAAACATCATCAGCTTTTTAACTGAGAAGCAATGTTTGAGGCAAATTTAATAAGTAATGCTTGAGACTAAGAGACACTTCCGCATTTTTTTCTCGTAAAAAAATATGCAGTGAAATAAGATTTTTTTTTAAAGATTTCTCTCAAAAATTGACAGGTATGTAAGTACAAAAGATTAGAAAGGATTTATTCAAGAGTCAAGAACTTTAATGTGAAATAATAATATGCAAATTAGATACGATAGAATTCTAAAGTGGTTTTCAATTGTCGAATGTACTGTGAAGTAGCCGGGAATCCTAGGAGTAACGCTTCTTCCCCGTGATGTGGACATCCCATGTTCGAGACCCGATTCAGGTATGGTTGCTTTTTTTCGTGAGTTCTATCTGTGCAGTGCGTGAAAGAGCCCCCCTCCCCTAAAAAGGGGTTGTGCAAGTTTTTCTAGCAAATATTTCACACGCCCACGAACGAATCTGCAAACAAATAGACCTGTCAACTTTCCTTGAACTAAATATTTTAACGTTATACCAATATTTTAAGTGTAATTATTATTTTAGAGTAAAGACTTTTGCGAATTTATAATATTGTTTTCCTTCAATGTTTGAACCATCGCTGAAAATAGAGATTTACAAGTATTCAAATGGATGATGTGTCAATACCAAGTCTCGTAACTTCTAATCTTGGCGTTGATTTCGACTATTTTTGTGACAAAAACTAAGGTTCTGGAAGATACAAGAATTATAACTATATATTTGTTGGGAGACGAGATCCGATGGAAAATCGTTATTTACCGTTCTAGCTAGATTTCTTGTATCATATATCTTCTGGATAATTCTCATAACACTACACTTGATGTTTCATATCGTTTCTTTGTTATTGTGTTCATTTATAACAAACATAATTCTAGTGATGGTATTTTAGAATAACTAAAATGAAAATATTCCTCAAATATCGATGTCGAATTTTCAATGATTGAAATGCTTCTATTTCGAATGAGACAAAATATAAAAGTTGATGAATGCTCACTTAAGGCAAATAATACTATGAATGAAAGATTATAGAAATAAGCAGCAATACATAAATAAGATTATATCCTTATAGTTCGACAATAATAATACATGATTATACATAAGTACTTCAGAAAATACAGTATTAATTAAATATGATCACTAATTTTGGCAGCGTCACAATATAAAAGCGAGTAGTAAATATAATTGGAATACTGTGTATATTATTATAGTATGAAGAATAATTGTTTCCATTTTATAATAAAGTTTATTTAAATTACATATTTTTTATAATATAAAAGTAATTTTTACTTTGAAAATATCAATTATTTATTTTCAAAATATTTTGTCTTTTATATAAAAAGTTGTAGACAAAAGAAAATATTTTCAAAAAATGAATATATCCACAATCCAATATTCGTAAGATATATTACAAATCATTGAAAAACTTAATAAATATTCATAATTTGTAACAGAATCCACACCTATATATAGTTCATCAGTTATAATCAATATACAGATAACGATCAAATTAACGAGATAATTCACTAGAGTAAACTCGTTCCTCGGTCAATAATATATCCGAGAAAACTAGCTACCCAGCTATTGGAAACAGCAGACGATCAAACTCCAGTTAAAGGATATAACCAAGTCATTACAGCCTTTGTCTCCGTCATTATTATTCGAAACGAGGGTAATCTACCAGAGAAAAGAACTATGGAAGAACGATTCATAGCAGAAATCTTAACGGATACATAACAGCTGTAATATCCGACTGTTTGTGTTATAATTTTAGAAAGAAATGATAATGTCTAGTTTTTTCGTAGGCAGATTTGCAGACAACTTTTATAAAAATGGGAGCTCAGTTTTTATGTGTATTAAGTAATATTAATTCAATGTAAAAAATAAATATGTCATAAAATTTTTTTAAAAACTTGTCGTTACCATAAGAGCCAATAAAAATAAATAGCCAAAGGAGCTCTGTAACAGTTTTAAATCTATTAAAATAATACCACATTCATTCCACATTTTATTTTATTTTGTATATTGAAATAAATTCATGGAAAAATTTGAAATCATGATAACATTCATAAATAATAATGCTGGAGATAAAGATATATCCCCAGCTTCATAAAAAAACAATTTTTATAAGTTTATTATTCCGGTAAGTAACCTAAAAAATTAAATAACTTAGAAAGGTCTGTAACAATTTAAAATCTATTCCACTGTTGCCATAATTTTGAAATATCTCAATAATAGAAAATAAAGCATCTTTTCCCCTCCTTTTTCATACATCATAATCAAAACTAAATTAAAGTTCATTGTTTTCTTTTTTATAAATAATAATAAAAAATTGTCCTAAAATTCTAAGTAACTCAAATATTTGACTTTTTTTGCTAGTTTACAGCATAGCTGCATTTCAGTTTTTATAAATTGAATCCTTTTCAATTTGAATAACTTTTCCATTTAAAGGTATTTTATATTTCATTCACTTTGCCTGAATGGAGAAAATCAACAAATATAAATAAAAATTTGAAATACACATAATTGTTTTTTTTAAATCAAATATTTTATATCCTCAACTATTACATAAATGAAAAAAAAGTGGAACATTGAAAATGAAAATTTAAAACGTTCATTCTTTAAAAAAAATCCCATCCATCTGATATTGCATAAAATAAACAGATGCAATAACTGTGAAAGAAAATTTAAAATATTCATTCTCTAAAAATTTAATATTCTCTTATCATCTAATATCATATAAATAAAAATAAGTTCTGAAATGAATAAGAAAATCAGAAATATACATTCTTTTCTCTAATATATGTATTAACTAGCATACTGATAAATGAAAAAGTATTTGAGAATTTCAAAGGAAAATTCAAAGTAATCGTACTTTAAAGCCTCTAATATTGATATATTCTGTTCTTAAACGAAACAAAACGAAATCTCACATTAAAAGAGAAACAGTCTATCCAAAATTCATAAAGAAACAGAGGACAGCAATTGCTGTTGAATTTAAAGCGAAAACACCCTTCCCTCCCTCAAAACGGCGAAGTATTTGCCCGGATATTGAAGCGTTTCATCTTAGCCCAATATCCGCGACCATTTCCTCCGCTTCCCTGCTATAACTTAAACTTCCTGTAATTCTACTTCCGATCATAAACGTAAGGCATTCCAAGTTCAGCTAAGGGAAGAAGAGAATTCTTTTCTTTCTCTGCGATAAATTGTTGTTTTGGAGGAAAAAATATGGCCTTCGGCGGCACTATCAACCTCCTTAAATATGTTCAGCCTCCAAATAAACATATTTTATGCTTTATCGGATGCTGTTAGTATATATTTAGTGACTGACTTAAGTCGGCGAGGCGTAAGAATCTTAAAAATAAAGGAGTCGGTGGATTATCTTATGTAAACAATTTTATTTTTGGAGCTTATTTTTATTAATAATATTAAACGCATATAATGATGATGAACCATTACTAATAGTAAATTTTTAAATACCACTACATGAATCGAAATGAAACTACCAATTCGAAAGCACTTATTATGAATTCAATTAAAAAACACCAATTTCTAAACTAAACTAATAAAAGACACATTGCATTTAGAGAAAGCTAATACTGCTACAGCTGAATTACGAATGAACTTAGCCAAATTATAAATAAACATTTTTAATGCAAAAGAACCAAAAAGATTGATATGATAAATCCGGCTTGAAGACTTTCAAGCAGGGCCTCAGGCAGGGGCTAAAGCCAGGGTTTTTTTCTGAAAACGGTCCTACTTTCGTCCAAAATAAAATAATCTCTCGTGACCCCAAAATCCCAGGAAATTGAGGTTTTGGTAATAAAATTAGTATCAGAAAATTGAAGAGAATAAATTACATGATAACAGCAAACTTTATTTCCAAAATTTTTAAACCTATGTAAGACCAGAAGAAAATTGAATAACATAAAGACCATTTACGTATAAAACCGAAGAATAATTAAAATATGAAATCAAAGCACATACCAATTGAAATTAGAGCAAAAACTGTCTAAATTTATAAGTGTAAACGCATTTCGTTAAACTAAATTTAATTTACCCGCGTTCACAGCTGAATAGGCATACTACTCCTGGTTATACTGCATTCTCATAATAAGAAATCATTTAAACATCTTAGAGTCCTCCTATTGAGTTAAAAATTAAAATGAATAACTAGAAGGTTTATCTTCAGTTGTGAAAAATGGAAAAAAGTTTTAAAAATATATAAAACCTCTCTTATTAAAACTTCTATGTTGTAAATCTTTTTGAGAAATTCATTAGCTTCCAAATAAAACTATTTTATGCTTTATCGGGTATTGTTGTATATATTAAATAACTGACTTAAATCGCCGAGAGTGTAAGAATTTTTAAAATGAAGTAATCGGCGACTTATCTTAAGTAAACAAGTATCGTTTTGGTGCTTATTTTTATCAAAACCATTAAATTCTTATAATGGTGATAAATTATTAATTTTCTTAATTTTTAAAGACCACTCCATGAATCAAAATGAATTATACAAGGCATCCATTTTAGACTTGGCCTAATAATTAACTTTGAAATTGTTGGAGATGGTTATATAGTTTATTGGGGAAAGGCTTTAAACGACGTGAAAAATTATATTTACAAATTATTATAACACGAAGAAGGTAACACATCATATTAACTAGAGGAAACGTTCTCTCCTAAACCCTCCTCCGAAAAAAAGATATTATCACCTTCTTCAATACACTCCCCCTCCCTTGCTGTTCTGGTGAGGTGTGAATATCTTGCATGGCATTAGCGAAATAAATACAGATCTTTTGCTTCAGTTCAGCATTTTTACTAAATCTATCGAGAGAATGTGCATTTTGGATCACATTTTTTCCGATCAATGGAATTTATGTCATTGTAAGCGGATTTTCATAACTACCAACGATCAGCATTTTATTAAAATTTAAGCGGAATTTATTGAAAATCTAAATTTTATATGCTAAATCGATGTACCAGATTTCATTTATCTAAATTTTGTAGCTTTCGAGTTCCCTTTTATTCAAATAGTGAGGCAGACAGATTTTATTTCAATTCATTTTGTTTCAAATTTCATATTACGAATTTACAAATTCGTCTAATGTTCATATACCCAATTTCATCTGACTAGATCAAAGTGTTATGAATCAAGCTCCCAAATACACAGAGATATATGTACAAATATGCCCAAACTATGTTTTTTGAACCAAGGAAAATTTAAAATGTGGAAATCTCGAATTAACGTTTTGGCGATTGCAGTACTTTATTATATACATTACTTTATACTTCGTATACAAAAAAGTAAAATATTGTGACTATGTTAAATTTTAAAAATAATTACAAACACATAACTAGAGGGAAGAAATAAACTCTTGGCATTTCTCAACTCCTACATAAATGGATGAATTATAAAGGTTAAAAAATACATCATTACAAATAATTTATTAAGAAACAGTTTTCGACATTTTAGATGCTTCATTTATAATGAAAGCAATATCTTCCAGAGGAAAGTAATTATAGTCGACCTTTTTCTATGGACATACGAATCCAGTAACTTTTTTAATTCCTTTTTTAAAGGCTTTTAGATTTCTAAAAGCTTTTTTCCCCTTATTTTCCCTTTTATAGTTTATATAGTTTCATTTTCCTTGTGTAAGTATATTGAATTACTAAGCTTCATTCTCATTTTCCTTTAAAAAATAAAGTTCACTTTTATTTAGCCAAACCCAACAAAAGCCATATCATTTCATGCATGATAGATATAGATGGTACAATTTTATGTAAAGTAATTTAGTAAAATAATTTTAGTTGCCTTGACTGTTTTAATTTTAGATAGATAGTTATTTATCTTCCATTAAGCTTCCTTTCTTGTTGCATTATTAAATTTAGTGCTAAAGTAACTGAAAAGAATTAAAAAAATATTTCCGATAAGCTTTTATTCAGCTATACATTCCGACCTTGAGGAGGGTCCTGACCTTGTCAGGATCAACATATCTTCACTCACTAGGTTGGATTTGTAACCATACTTTCAAATCATATCTAACCTAAATTGATCTGGTGACACAAAAATGATGGCAAACTATTCGCGGATAGTTCCTTATGTATCTTGATGCGATACCAATCAATAACTCTTCATATCTGGGTATCTTAAAATATAATATCCATGAATCGCTTGTAACGGATTTGTGGAGAAGAATAAAATACGTCCGATAGATTTGGGTAAATATTTTTCATCGAAGTTTCTTCCAAAACATTTGCTGTAGCGAAAATAAAGGAGCATTTAACCTAAAATGTAAATGGAAAATGGCTAAACATAAATATTTAGCTACAAAAAACGAAGATAAGACTACAAAAAACGAAGATATTTCTTATCAATAATTAGTAAAAAGGATTTTAGAAAATGTTAGAGCCAAGGAAAATCCGCTAGAGATTTCACCCCCTCATTCTTACTGAAACTCAGCAAAGCATTACAAGTTCCTTTTAAAGGGTGAAAAATGGTCAAAGAACAGTAGCTCTATTAACAATAGTTTTCAAAAAAAGATCATGAAAAGATTACATTTTATCCTTTTAAGAAAAGCATTTTTAATACATATATGAGAATCTTAGTTCTTCATAAAAAAAAAAAAGGTTCGGAATCACCTAGTAATAAAGTTTTGAATCCTAGTCGAGAGAATTTCAGTTTCCAAAACTGGATTTACAAAAATATCATATATTGGAGCTTGCTGACGTGGCGATGTTTCATATAATCTGACGTCGTAGGCTGAATGTCTTCCTGATCGTCTGGTCAGTAAATATGGATTGGGGATGCTAGCACAGGTGTTATTCTCATCATTTGACATGGGTTTAAAAATTACGAGGTTTATCCCAAATAGTCTTAGAGAGGCTTTCGAATTGTACATTTGTATAACAATACATTTTATGCAAAAAAAAATTATCGGAAAAACCGAGATCTCATTATGAGATATTGCAAATTGTTTATTGTTCTTTAAGATAATTTATAAATTATTCGAGTTCAAAACAGAAACATAGTTAGAAACTCGTCTATATGCTGCACTAAAATTTAATAAATATAGTCCATTATTCAAGTTCTAATAAGCATAGTCAATTATTTCAAGGCCTTTAAAATTAGGCTTTGTGATCATTTCAAATTTTTGCTCTGTAAGCTTTGTAATATTTTCATGAAATCATTGCTATTTACAATATTTCAAATCGATTTGTTTAGTGTCGGAATGTTTATGAAAACGTTTTCTAAAATACAAGCATTCTTAAAGGTATTATATTAGATTACCTTTCAGTCTCTAAGATGATAAAGCATACAACTACGAATTTATGCAGAAATAACGGACATTTTGCGTAGCGCTTTTAATTTTACAACCTCCAATAATATTTGTTTTTTGTATTACTACCCTGGCTACTTTTATTTATATACTATTCTTGGAAATAAATTTCAATATTTTAATCAAATTTATTGCTCATCTTCTACTTATAGCGCATAGCTCAGAATTTAATGTGCGACAGTAGCAACCTATGATGCAATTACTTTGTTTCTAAGAAATTCAAAAATTGCGAAGATTATACTGAAATTCTCTAAACATTATGATAATTTTTAGTGAAGAATAACAGTTGAAATTGTAAATTAATCCTTCCCAAATAAAAATTAACTATAACTAATAATTCAGGTGAACGATATCTATATTTATTAATATAGTATAAACCTATAGTGATTACTATTCTGAAAAAAACTCAATGTTTCGGAATTTTGAAATGCATATTATTGATGCATTAAATGCTTGCAAAAAAAATTTCATAATGGCTTTCAATATATATTCTCTATTTAAACAAAATAATGGACAATAATTTAATAATAAATTCAGTTTAATAAGTAAACTTCCAAAAAATTAGAATTCGCAGTAAAAATACGCAACATAAAGATTAAATATGCGAGGATCTTTTATCTTGAGATAGTATAGTGTTTTGGTCGAACATACTTATACCATAGATTATTCAAATGCGCACAAACTATTTCCAATACTTTTTCAAAAAATCTGAATGCTTTCAAGAACTATTTTTCAAGGTATATTATCTTACCGCATTCAGAATTTTTGAATTTTAATGCAGTTCTTTTTATTTGCCAGTAGAAATTGAAAAAACTAAAAAATACTGGAATGTTTAACGAAACTAAATGCAGATTTTTGTTGACATATCTTTATTAAAAAATGTTTTAACTATTGCATTGCTTGGGAAATAAAAATCTATAAAAAATTTCATGTTGTGTATTTACTAATTGAAGCTTTATTTATATCTAGTTTTCTTTAAGGAAAGATAAATTTCAATTATTTTTTAAGAACTGTAAAAATTAAAATGATTATCTTTCAATTCTTTCGACTCATACGCTCAAGAGATAAAGTGCACTCGTAAATTTTATTCAATAAAAAATTTTAACGATGATAATAATAAATTTAAAAATAATATGTCTTGTAACTGTGCAAAACAGCAAAAAAATAACATAATTTGTACCTTTTTCTTAGTATTACCCATTGCTATAGTAGTAACTGTCTCTGTTTGCTGAACAACGATGAGAAAACATACTTCCATGAACCCACACGTAATTTCCATACCCTTGATTTGGCCATATGCTCACCTGAACTGTTGCCATTACTGACTTTTGCAGTTATCAAAGATTTGTATAATAGCGATCACTTTCCCATTATTGTCTCCCACGCTGATAGTGGCGGTGTGACTAATTGTCCTCCACGTTTCCTATTCCAGTGGGCAGATTGGAAAGGTTTTCACAGTTAGCTATTATCACTCGGGCTATGGTCGATACATCAAACATTTCGGAAGCAGTACAAAATGTCGTTGATACCATAATGAATGCCGCGAATAACACCATTCCAAAATCCTCCCCACGTCCCCGAAAGTTTAGAAGACCATGGTGGAATGAAGCCTG
>JAPMOQ010061158.1:669096-683661 GCA_026543055.1 Argiope trifasciata
CAAATATTCTTCATACACTTAGTCAATTCAAATATTCTTCATACACTTAATCAATACACGTTAATAAATTACAGTTCTTTAAACAAGTATGCATAAAAGAAAAGCAATTTTTTTCATCCCGGCATTCGCCATCATATTATTATGGTATTGGTCATGATTTTGTGAATATATTTATGCAGAACAGAACGCCATCTCATACCCCCATACCATACCGTTTGATGACCATCTTACTGGAATTTTATTAAATGCTAAAATATTTATAGAAAGAAAAACAAAAATATTTATTTATAGAATATACAAACATAAGAAATTATAATATGGAACCATTTGCAACGCTCTCCAAAATAAAAAAAGTGGCAAATCACCAGTTTATAACCTACGCATTTTGAGGCTTTGTTGCCTTCACATTTTCAGGTTCCAAAAACCCCAAGTGAAAACACTATATTCTCACATGATAATAAAAAAGTCAAACCAACTAGCCAAAGTACTGGTAGCATAATACTCTTCTAAAAGAAATATATCCAAATCCAAGTATCAATGGAAGACGCATATCCAAACGAAACTATGAATTGCTCATCTTATTTATCAAAAAAGAATGCCAGGAAGTCTCCGGAATGGTATTTCCAGTGTAATAGATGTCCAGAGAAAAAAAGGTCGAATAGAACAGGAACGGTGAATGAGAATAAATATGTTGTGAGGAAATAGGTTATAAATATGCCTGATTCAGCCGAATATTCCTGGAACTTGACATTTGTTTATGTACTGGTTTCAATAAAATGAATAGCATTTTTAAACTGATGGAAAATTTCAGTGGCAGATATATTTCTGTGGCATGTATATAATATGGATGGCACAATTTTTGTGCCACGAATTCGCTAGCATATAATTTTCTTCTTCGATTTTAATTACCTATTATATCAGTCACTACCACATTGTTTAGATTTTCTACTTGATTAAAAATGGGCTTTTTGATGAATTAAAAAAATCTAATCTTATTTCATGGTTCATAAGCAAAGCCGTTCCCTTATCGCTTATAAAAGAGTATTTTTAATGTACATATAATAAAATTATAGAAAAATTAAAATCAATAAATAGGGCGAAACCTGGAATGGTGACATTTTAAAATGAGTTATTTCATGTTTTTCGCTTAAATTCTTTGAAAATATTTGTAGTTCAGATCAGTTCTGTAAAAGTCAGTCTTTAGAACAACACTAGGGCAATTTTGGGACAGGTCTTGTAATCATATGGCTAAGACGGCAACTCAACTGCCTTCCCTTTCCAAACTTCCACATCATACCTTTGGGCGGACGTTTGGACCCGACGGATTTGGCATACAAATATTTAAAATATTTACAATAGGTATCTTTTATTGAAACACTATTTGATAACATAGCAATTCTCTTGAAAATAGCAATTTTACCTAGAATATATTTATGTAGATTATGCTTTTGAAAAATATTTTTTGAAAAGTGTGTTTTTCACATTGATTGAATCACTGAAAACGTAATTTCTCAAATAGAATTTAGTATGCTTTAGTTAAAAATCATCAACGATACAATAGATTGCAGATTTTAACTTGTTGTAGTTGCTTATAGCGCTTTACTAATCAGCTGAAGAACTATCGGCGATTTAAGTCTAGTGCGCAGTTTCTGAAGGCAAAGCCACTGAGCATTCGATGGCAGATTTCTAGCTCATATGTATATGATACACACATTCGCTTGTGCAACCTCTTTTTATTGAGAGGTTCTTTCTCACACCTCGCATACAGAGCAGAGAGTAACGAGCGATTGGACTCGAAACCGGGACTCCCAGATCAAAGGGAAGAACACCAGAACGCCGGCAGATTATAAGTTATTTTCATCCAGTCATGCTTTAAAATGACTTCAGTACAACACATAGAAAAATTTTGACAAAATATTTGTAACGATAAGTTCTTTTCAATAGGCTCTAACAGAACAGTAGAAATTCTGCAATTTTGAAATTAATATTCTATCATTCTTTCAGTTGTCTCCTAGATATTGATATTGCGTACTGATATAGTGCGCATTTTTTATATCCTACGATATACATTATGTCACGAGTGCAATTTTTAGAACATACACAAGGGCATGCTACTTTCCAAATACAGCTATAAAATGTATTTTTTCATTATCTTTTACTCAATTTTATCGAACTTTATTTTTTGAATTTTGTGAAGAGTCTAGAGTTTTAGTAAATTCTATATTTTTTTCTTGTTTCCAATATCAACAATATACAGGATGATTATAATTAAGCTTTCCTTATAAACAGCGTCCTACAACACAAAAGGTTGAATGAATTGCAACGAAATTTGGCATAGAGACCATGCATGAGAAGTACTACGGAATCTCGGAAAAAAGTTCCGAAATGGAAACTAGAAGGCTCCTTTTCCGAAAGAATATTAAATTTAACACAATAAACAACCAAAGCAGAGTACAGAAACAATATTAACATTTACTAAATAGTTTCTGATCACTTTTTCATCACCTTTATCATTTTTCTTAAGTAAAGGTAAGGAAAAAATAACAGTACACTTGCAAAAAACATACTTGACTTGAGTATCAACTTGAAAATTTGTGGGTAAATAGGGAGGCTACATTTCCCTATTTCGCCCTGGACATGATTAACAACAGCTCCTCCAGTACAATTTTACCCTAATATGTTCTAGTTTCTTCAAACTGAACTAATTTTTGTCAAGCTGCGTACTGCTATTTTTTCTTGCTTTACTTAACCCTTTATTTACAGACGTTACTTGAAAGTACCATTTAAATCTAACTTATATATTTATTATATGATTAGTTTTGCAGATGGTACTCTAAAGAACACGGAGAATGTAACCCAAATAACATGAAGCTAATATAAGATAAAAGTAGGAATTAAAAATATTTAATAATTAAATTGAGATATTTCTGTTAATTACATTTTTTGGGTTCCCTGGGATTATTCTGCAAAGGAAACTAAACAACTGGTGCAAAAATGAAGTTGAAAAACTGACGGTAACATAAGTAAATGAAGGGTTCATGTGATTCCATGACCAGGTAATCAGAAACTAGTCAATAAATGTTAGCATTGTTCCTGTATTCCGTTTTGATCATTTATTGTACTAAATTTAATATTTTTTCTATTAGGTTGGTGCGTATGAAATGTCGGATTCTTAAGTGATTGTATAAAACTGCATATCTTTCTTCAAAAGCTGTTTATTCAATCAAAGTATGCTCCATTCGCTTCAATACACTTCTCCCAACGAGATTTTAAAGCGTAGATGCCTGTCTTAAAAAAATTTTGGTCTTTAGAATTAATAAACTCTGATATCGAGTTTTTTAGACTGTCTTCATTTTCATAGTGTTTGCCCCTTAAAAACAGCTCTAAATGCTTGAAAAAATGAAAATCGGTCGGCGAGAGATCCGGTGAATAGGGTGGATGCTGCAAAACTTCATATTCCAGTTCGTTCCAGCTTATTTCGCTCTGTCAGTGCGTGCGGTACCCACTTGTCCATCTTCTTAACCTTGCCAATCTCAGAAAGGTGTCTCAATATCGTTGTATGGTCAACTTTCATCCTGATAGCAAGTTCCCTCGTGGATACGATTGGATCCGCTTCCACTAGAGCCTTCAGGTCATCATTCTTCACAGACGTTTTGGGTCTTCCGCGCGGCTCATTTTGCAGTGAAAAATCGCCAATCCGAAATTTTTCGAACCAACGCTGCACTTTCCGATCGTTAACCGTATTCTCCCCAAACGCTTGGTTTATGTTGCGTGCAGCTTTTGCAGCACTATTACCAAGTTTGTACTCATATAAGAAAATGACGCGAATGTCGGCAGAATTCATATCGGCAATAAACTCAAAAGAAATAACAAAAGGGAAGACCTTCGAGAAAACCTATTTTGCTGAAATGAGTCTCTGGCAATGGACAATACGACTATGAATGAGGTTATGCCAAAGACAAAAGTATAACGAAAACAGGGAGACAAACGTCCGCATGCAAAGAGAATCCGACATTTCATACGCACCAACCTAATAGAAAACTCATCTTCTGATGAACATTTTTGAACTTTTTTTCAAAATTCCATGAGCGCATCTTGTTTACAGTCTACATATTAAATTTCGTTGCAATTTGTTCGCCCGTTTGGGTTGTAAGATAATTTTTCATAGGGGAAATTTAATTATAACCACTCTGTATTTTAATACTGTATAAAACATTTAATCCTTCAACTTTTATAGTTTTAACTCAATGCATAAGACATCATTTAAAGCAGAATTAATTTGATTACAAGATTCAGTGATAATTAAATAACCCAATATAAGAAATGTTAAAGATTTAATAAATAATAACGAAATAAATGTCCTTTAAAAATATCCCCTTATATACTGAAATGTAAAAAAAAAAACATTATAACAGTACTTAAATTTATAAGGTGATTTATCCGTAACAAAATTTTAGAGTGAAAATAAAAAATTCAAAAAGTTTGAAGTGATAGAAACAAAGTGATAAAAACCTGAATTTAAATATCCATGAAATATTTTTAAATACTATGAACAGGATTAAAATACCAATTTATTTCAAGGACTTAAAACAAGATAATTTCTCAACTTTTTAGTGAACTAAAACAAAAACTATTACTTAACACTTTTTTGTTTTGACACTCTTCAGATATTTCATATCTAATACATTGAATTTAAAAAGAAAACTATCTTAAGCGTGAAGAAAGTTTTTTTACAAAAAAGAACGATACAATAAACAAAATCGGATGTTTTAAATAAGCATTTCAGGAATTTCTAAATGATCTGAACAATATATAAATACTGAACTGAGAAACAATGTACAAATTTAAATGCAAATCATTTTCAGAAAAATCCTTTAGAACAAGTTATCATTAAAATCGCAAAACTTGAACAATTTCTTCAAAAATCCTATTCTTTAGTGAGGAAAACTTTTAAAACCCTCATTAACATAGCACGCAAACACTCATTTCCTAGAAAATATTCAAGAAACAGTTTTCGGGAATGTGTGAATATTCTTATTTTAATGATTGTGAAAGTAAGTTTTTAGTTTTATAATATTTATTTTTGTGAAAAATATTTATTATTGATTTTATGTATTTAGTCTGTAATATTAGAATCGCTTGTTTTATGTTGTTTAAACCAAACGATCTTAATAATAAAAACAAAACGTTTTCGTATGTTCTTCAGTACATCAGAAATTCAGTTTTATTTCAGCTGCAATAACTTGCGCATAAAAAAATATGTTTTAACTATTTTTAATTGACAAACTGGAAACATGCATACAAATAAACAAAATAAGTAAAACTGAGTTAGGAAATTTCTTTGAAAACAGTGCCCAAGTAATAGATATAATAATTAAAAAGGCTTAAGGTTTTTTTTTTCAATTTTGTAAACAATTCGCATTTATAAGAACTCCACATAGGACTGCGAGTAATTCCGTTATTTAATAAAATTTATTGTTTTTTAAAGAATACTTCCGTTTGATAATTAATTTCATTCAAAATTTGATTTAAATCATCTTTAATAAAAAGAAGACATGATAAATGTTATTAACTATTATTCCATAGTTTTTTAACGGTACAAGTATAGTTTAGTGTGCTCCTTGCGGCGCCAAGGGTACCAAATCGCCAACAGAGATGGCTGGTAAAATAAACAAAGATTTCAGCGAAACAATTATAGCTACCACTTTCTGCATTAAATTATGATTTTTTTTCTAATAAGTATTGAAATTTTTATTTTAATCTGACATTTATTTAATCTTTGGGATCACTACTGCTGCTTACCTTAACAATTTTGAAATGAAGTTTTTTAAACCGATTGCGTCAGTTTGTTGTGTAAAGAACAAAATTTAGAGCATGCAATGACTTTCGGCATCTGAAAAAGGCATCAGGCGGAATTTTTGAACTTAAAAAAACATCCTACGGCCTCACTAGCAGCAGATCAGGAACCTAGTAGCTTGACTAGCACATTAAACATAAAGACTTTATGGATAACATCAACAAACAATCTCTCCTAACTTCATCAACTTGTAAGTATATATATATTCCACTCACTTTTAATCCATTCTGCAGGCTCAAAGTACTTCCTGCCATCCCATTCACCCGATATCAATTCTTGCATAATTACCGATATAACTTATTTTCAATTAAACCATCAGACCACAAAAAGAACTAAAGCTATAAAGAAAGCACTGCAAGGAATTCCATTGCAAAAGATTTTTAAAGTAAAGGGGGATTCACACGAGGCTAACTATTGCGCGCAATAGCAGATCACACCTACTTCCGTAAAATCACTTGACTACAACTGGACAATGGCAAATAGTTGTCCCGTCCGAGCAACCGCTGGCCATCGTCTCAACTGTTCATACGAGGACAATACAGGGACAACAATAGAGAGGCAAGGATTGTGCGCAGTAGTTGAACCCACCTTAAGAATTTAGCCGATTTGTAAAGCGCATAACGACAGTTAAGAATTTTTTAAAAATAAATAGTTTCTTTCCTTTGTCACATTGAAAAAAAAATTCCAGTGTCATTAGCAATAACAAAACTTTTAATTATAATACAAAACTAAGTTAAAATCTTTAATAGATATTTTTTTATAATTTTAATTTAACATTTTTTCATAAAATAATTGTATTTCATGTACAACTCAACCATTGAAATAAGTAATAAACATAACTGCATTAGGATTGCTAGAAGATCGTCCACAGGGTTGCCAAGTTGGAGACAAATTCGGGGGATCAAATAGAAAATATTGTAATCTCAAAATGTGAGCTTCAGTTTAACCTCTAGGAGCTCTAAAACAACTTCTGTTTGTTTGTAAACATAATTTAAAAATACTCGAAGATAAATTTTGTGAAGGGACTTTATATTAAATTGTGCATCGCTATCTAGTTTCAATATACATCCATTAGCAAGAAAATACTATGTTTGTCCGTTCACTATATGTAAAATGTATAATTGTAAATCATAATAAATTAGATGCCTGAGATTTAACAGAAATTTATCAAACTTGGGACTAAACCCATCGATTATGTAGGGCTCCATATATGGGTATATGATAATAATGATTAAAAATAACATGAAGAAATAGATATCTGGCAGTCATATCATTTTAAAAAATTAATATGACTATATATTATTTAATTATGGTAATTACAGTTATATACGTTATTATAAACTAACTAACAATAATAAAGTTATTACTTTAATTAGCAACTACATTATTATAACTATTAATACTATAATTAACAATTATAAAATGGATTTTTTTTCTAATTTTCCATTCAACACATATTCTGATCAGATAAAGTGATTAATCTTAGAACAGAGATATCGCATTATTATATTTTATCTATGCTGATACATTTTAAATTAAATTTTCTCCGTCACTTTCTTAAAAACAGTTCTTTTTAAGTTTTAAAAAACTTTTCATATACTCCAAGGCCTCCAAATCCTTTCGTAAAATTTGATTACACAATACGAAATCCAATTCTTTCCAAGTCGAAATTTCTCCCCTTGTTAAAGGAAGTTCGGAATCCTATTATGTTCCTCACTAAGATCTGAAACTCTTCGTAAAAATGTCAATATCCTTTATCTCCCAATAACGTCTACGTGACCTTCTCTGCCTTGCTTGCGGGTAACTGAGATCTGGTTCCTGATCTCAAACTGCGGAGAAAGAAAAGCGGCCTCGAATATATATTAAGCTTTTTTTGCTGGAAGCTGATCGTTTTTTTATTTAAGTCATCATCGCTTAACTTGCATGAAAGTATAAAAAATTCGAAGAAATGTTCCAGTCATTTGATTAAATTCAGCAAATATTTTTTTTTTTACTTTCTAATTTACAGAATTCAGTGCCAGGGTTCTGGCATAGGCGTAGCTCATCTTCCATGTGATCTGGGCGTCCTGAATTGGACGTGATTATTCTGTGTTCTATCTGTGAGATGTGGTAATGTCCCCCAATGTAAAAATGGGTTGTGAAAATGAATCTGTGTGTTTCATGTCTTCATTTGAGCTAGAAATCAAAGTTCTGTCATAGAGTGCTCAGGAGTCTTTTCCCTCAAAAGCTACTGCCCACCTTTCCGTAGAAACACGGACACATTATCATCATCAACAGAATTCAGTAGTCTTCTGTTGCCTCTGAATATTTTAACAGTTATGAGACCAAAAGAGAGCCAGATTAACAAGGGTGAAGTGAATGTTTATTTTTAAAAGGCATTTCAATGACGCCAAATATGCAGAATCATACAAGGTATCAAAAATAAAGTATTTCTTACTTCTGAGATAATTAAAATGCACCAAAAAGAAACGCAATGTCAGGTTGAAACGCCTTCTTAGCTATTTAGATGGCATTACATAGATGTAAACATTTCAGGCTCACTCAGTCAGAAGCTTCATTTCACTCCCGAACGAAACGATAGTAGTATGGCAGATGGTATTATTGTGTCGTGCCAATGTGAAGGTTGAATTCCTCCAAGAATCGAACTCGTGTCCTGATGATTTGCAGTCGCGTAACATATCCGGGAAACAAAAGCGATCACAATTGTACAGTGGCTGTTACTGACTTATTGAGATATAGCCCCAATACTCCCCACCAGTGAGTCTCTGGAGAAATGAACGTTTTATAACGCCAACCGTTATGGAACATGTTTGTCGAGCCAAGCGTTATGCTGAGCTAAGAGCGTGTCCCTCGAGCAAAGTGTTATGGTGAGCGAAAAAAAAAGGTCTGGTAGCACCAAGCATTATGGTGATCGAAGAGCGTGTTCATTGTCCAAGTTCTCTAATGTGGCATATTGTATTGTCGTGTCAAGCCAAATGTAGTGAATAAATTCAGCCAAGTGTCGAAGAATTCATGACCTTATGATTTGAAGCTTCGTAGCATATGTGCTAGACGATAGTAATCAACAATGTCCAGTGGTCGTTGCTGGCTTATTAAGATAACACCACAGTAGTATGGCTGGAAATACTAAAATTTGAAGATGATCCAATGAATTGTCCTGTTCTATCACGATATTTTAATTCTTCTACTACGGGCACAACAAATTAATTGTATGTACCATCATCCCTCGCTAAAGCCCATGTCTAAATAAATGTAGTAAAAACAGTCTATTCTTTAAAATCTTGTAAATATAATTGGAAAATCAGATTAATAAAAGGACCCAGTCACTTACACAGGGGAAAAATTAAAAATCAAAAGTACATATAATTCAAATATAGCTACCTTCTGAATTTTTAAAATATTTTCTGTTTTATTTAGCATTTTGTGATTTCATGTAGAAATTAAGCAAATTAACTGATTTTACTATGCAACTAACAGTGAAAATTAAGCCAATGTTCAATCAAAAATAATGCACATATATATATAAATGTCTCACCCTCTCGCTGTACGTATGTTATAGTCAGTTTGATTAATCAATTATTATTAATTAGTTTAGAGTATTATATAGTGAAATGAATTTCTACTTACCCTACCTATTAACTACAATAGGCAGAACATCGCAAAATGAATTTTCTAAGATTTATGTATGATGGTTTGTTCTAACCTTCTTACGTAAAATGGCAATAAGGGTCCCTTACGATAGCGAGACATACTACGTACTGGACGGTTTATGGCCGGTAATGTCCATAAGGACACAATTTTAGTTCCGATCCTAACACTTATATGACTGTACTAACTGGGAATTTACCTCGGAATCTGAGGTCTACGCATCTTATTAGGTGACCATTTCGACACAGTTTAATTTATAACTTATAACTATATCAATGTAGAATAAAGCTATCTGCATGTTAAAAAATAATTATAAAACTATCTACCATCTACATAATGCATTTAAATTTCCATATCCAAAGTTTTCTTGTCACTTTCAGCACGGTTTTTTGGTCAACTGCAATTTTCAGAGCAATTTTATCTGTAAAAATTTCTTAACTCTATTTATGTTTACTCTCAATTTACACTACAATCCTTTTCTGCCATGAAATTTTTTTAACAGATTAATATTGTGTCTGTGAATTTATAAAATGAATTTTTCATTTTTTTTCTCTTTAATTTTGCTTTAAAATGTTCTAAAACAGATTTTTATATTTCAAAAATCTTCAATTAAATATTATTTAGAAAAAACAAAATTTGTAGTGGATAGATGTACGCTAATTTTTTCATCGGAAATTATTATAAATTTAGGCAAGCAATCAGCATTATTGTCGGCGTCCAGGTTTCGCGGGTAGCGCGTTTTTCTTGTCACCCACGCTTCACGCAATCGAGTCTTGATTTGGGCATGGTAGTTCTGTACTCTATGTATGAAAGTGCAACCCTGTAAAAATGGGTTGTGCAAGCGAATGTGTGGTTATTTCATCTTTATTTGAGCTAGAGAACAGTCACTAGAAAGTTAGAGGCTAAGAATAACCCGAAATGTTTTTAAATATTATAACATCTCAAATTATAATAAATTTAGTTTTTGGAATCATTACTATAAAAAATTTTATACCATTGTTTTAATTAATCTTAAAATGTCTTTTCTCTCTTTCTTAACCTCACGTTAGAAATTTAGATACTCTGCAAAATAAATTTCAGCAAGCAATAAATATCAAAATCTTAGGAATCCCATTTCAGAGCAGTAAAAAATATGCATTAATGAAAAATATTTCCTTTCATTCATAATCAAACACAAAACCAAAATTCCCCTAGTCAAAAGGAAATCAAGCATTGAATAAAGACGATTAAAATATTAATATGAATTTCAAAATTTTGAGTCTGAAACTGGAAAATTCAAAACATTTCAAAAGGTTTAAAATTTTGCAGACAAAAAGAAATTGGATTTCAGCTTCTTGTAATCACCTTTTATAAATCATTTTTTCGTTTTAAAATATCTCTTTTTAGAAATTTTGTTTGCATTCCTGATTCTTATAGGATAAGTTAAATTTGCTTAGAATAAAATTTATGCATTTTTCATAAGAGATAATAAACTCTTTCAATTCTAAAATTTAAAATGAAATAATAAATTTGAGAGAAGATTTTAAAACAGAGATAAAAGAGTTGAAATAGCGTTTAGTTCCTCAACGTAATGCCAACAAAATACAGAATCAATTCTAAAATGATGCTAAGAAATGTATATAAAATTTCTTACTTGATTCAACAACAACATTCCAATATGCAATATTTTTAAGTTATAAAACTTTATTTGTCATCTAATTAGAGCTAAAATTATTTCTTTAAGAATATGCATGCGTTTTTATACACTTTACATGAACTGACAGGAAATTATTTTTGAATTTTGATGTATAATTATTGATAAAAATTTTGAATTTTCAAATTAAATTTCGATTGAAAAATTAATTTGATATAAAAAGCACTTAAGAATATAATTGATTCTGTTTCTATACAGTTGCGATACTTCAAAAAATTATCTGCCTGCATATTATCTGATGCAAATGATTTTAAAAAAACTGTTATGACTATAATTGTATCAGAAAATAAATTCCACGCAATAGTTTTGTGAACAAATTTAATCTGGGAATGAAATCACCGATTTAAGAAGGTTCTTATTTTGAATATAAGTCTTGCTATTTCTAAATATAGATTTCTGCAGCAAATATGAATTATTAAGAAGTAAAATAATCTTTAAAAACAATATAAAGAACACAATGGAATTCATGTATTTAAATTTCATTTATTTAGAATATCATAATTTTAGATATAATTATAGAGTGTACTTGGCCTGGCAGACTTTCACTTGATAGAATCAGCAAAAATTTCATTTCAATTTAAGTATATTGTATCTATACAAAGTTTCATACTTTTAGATATTAATGTTTCTGAATTATAGTGTTCGTAAAATATATGTATGGAATTACTATCTAAAACTAATTTTACGAACTCAGACAGATATTAAAATGGTGATTCAAGAAAATTTCTTGTTGAAATTTTTCATAATTATAGCATTATCAACTCATACCTAATATTATTTCTGTCAATTACAATTTCTTATACATTTCTTACTTATTTTCACGATATAAAGGAAAATTAAAAACGAAAAACAATGTTCAATTATTTCAAATAACTAAATATCTAAATAACTTTTTCATTGTCAATTTTATATAAACTAATCTCATCTGTCTTTAATATTAAATACAATTTAGTTCTATTAAAAAAAAAATCATGAAATGTAAATACAAAATTCCTGTCTTAATTACACAGTCAGCTGCATTAATTCAAATAACGTTACTAATTCTTTTTCAAATAATGCAAAAAATAAAATAAATAAATGATTTAACCTCAGCAAATATTTTAATTTTCAAAAAAATTAGGTAGTGAAATGTTTTTATAGAGCTTTGAATACTCTTCAATATTAAGAACTTTTATTCAATAAAGACAATCACTAGGTAAAGAGTTTCTAAAACACGCTTAGAAAAATAAAAGAGTGTAATTTTGACATAAGCACGAACGTATACATGAACAGGAAGTCGAAAAAAATGACAAAATATTCCAATTTAAGAGTAAATCACTTTTAGCCCAGACCCTTCAATACATTCCCATTAAAAGCATGGCACCTTTAAACACATCCTTGAAAATTTCATTTTTCCTGGGGAAAATTTATGAAAGCCTCAATTACCCGCTTTATAAATAAGTGCTTGGATGAAAATATTCGGAAGATGGTCATACAAAAGTTTGCTCTTTTCTTTATGTTTTATGGCACTTTGCTGGTCGATGACTCCCAGAGAATTCTATTTTAAAGCATACACTTTTCATTATTTTTTAGTATTTATTGGAAATATTTTAATGAAGGTGCTTTCAATTTTAAATACATTTTATTTAATTTGTTATTTGGAAATATGAAATTTAGTCATTGATTTTTTTCCTCGGGATATATTAGAATTCTTACATTTAATTTGCTTTTGGGTTTTAGAGCTGCATATACAGTAAATAAAATAACTTTACATTTATATATTTTAAATTTTAAGAATATTTTCGTTTTAATGAATATTTACAATGTTTTAATAAATATTTAAGAATATTTTTTCATTTCTTTTATTTTGTTTTCACAACTCCCACCTTTTAAAATTAAGTTTTCATTTTCAGATATTTTATTTTTTTAAATTATTTCGTCTACTATTAAAAACATGTTTATAAAAAATAATTTATAAAAATGTACTTATTATTTTTTTTATAACTTACTGTTTATTATCTTTATTATTTTTGCTCTTTGTTGTATATATTAGTTTTACTCTTCATTATCTTTATTATTTTTACATTTTACACTTCACTATCTTTATTATATTTACTCTTTATTATCGTTATTGCCGGCGTCCTGGCACAGGGGTATCATGTCTTTCTAGTGATCTGGGCGTCCCGGGTTCGACTCCTGGTTCGGGCATGGTTTTTTTGTGTTCTTTCTGTAAGATGTATGATTGAACCCCCATGTAAAAAGGAGTTGTGCAAGCGAATGTGTGTGTCATCTTCATATGAGCCAGAAATCTGCCTTTTGGGCCCACAGGGATCTTTACTCACAGAAGTTACTGCACCCTCTTTCCGTGGAAACACGGATACGACATCATCATCTTTATTATTTTTACTCTTTATTATTTTTACATTTCAATTCATAAATAAATTATTTCAAATATTAAAGAATCTTGTAATTACTTAGTAAATACTCTACCAGATGCTACCATCCATTTAGAATTGGTATTTAAATATACAAAAAGGAAAAATATTAAAACTCTGATACATCAAATCATGAGTGAAAAATCGATTACTAAATTTCAATTTCAAAGCAAAATTTAGACGAATAAAAGAATATCGAGTTAAATGATATTGTATTAAAATAAAACCACCCAGACAGAATAAAAAATAAACTGTAATTTCTGCATTTTTATACCATTACAACGAGGAATTTTAATCTAACGATAAAGGAATTATAATAATCCCTTGATATTATTTGATTATTTTCGAATGCAACTTCAAAAAATATGTTCAAATGTAATTTGGATTATATTTTTTACTTTTCAAATGCATTCCCTATTTTCTTAGCGTGATAGAAATACCCAGAACCCATTTTTATTCAAGCCACTCATGCATGTAATCTAATATAAAAGAAAGACTTGGATAAGGTAGAAAGTAGTAGATAGCAACATCAATTTAAATTCAATTCTGTACATTCTAAGAATTTTTTTTTACGAAAATAAAAAGGGATAAGATTAGATCCTTCGAGTATACTAAATTTCTTTGAAGTTAGACTACTTATTGCTTTTTTTTCACATACTTTCTCTGAATATTTTTATGAAAGAATCGGACTGGAAAGAATTACAGATCCGTGAATATTGAAAAAGAAACACAACATAGTATTTCATAATGGTATCATTAAACATTATGAAATAAATGTGCTTAGAGCGTTGAAGTTTCGTTCAAAGAGAAAAGAAGTGCTGTCTCCCAATTTTAGATTTTGTAAAGCTTACCACTTGGAACAAATTGAAAGGTTTCATATTTTAAATCTTCTTTATTTTCCCTTGGAATAGATGTTTCTAAATTTCTTTATTTTAGAATTTTAGAATTTATAT